>JBBMOL010000616.1:0-121728 GCA_037954665.1 Laguncularia racemosa
ACCAACATCATTATATTTAGGAATTTAACTCAAACGACACTTTTCTCTATGTCGGCGTAAAGATGAAGTTCCATGTGAATGTGTTCCAATTACATATTCCTTCCAACATGCTTTACAATTATCCCTATTTTTACCATCCTTCCCAATACCAATATTTGTAAATATTTCCCACACCTGAGAAGAAAAGCTACTTACTCAAGCCTTCTTACCTGCATGTTCTTCAGATTGAGAAGATCTTAGTTGTAGATTATCGTTATGCCCACCGACTTCAGACACATCATCCACATTAATAAGTTCCATTGCAGTCTCATTACTTAGAGGATCCATTCTGTAAATATAGAAAATGTTATTAGTAGTAGTACACTTATTTATTAAATATAAGTATACTCACTCCACCAGCTACCGCATCGGCATCATCCAAGCCACGATTGGCGGCCACATGGCCACACCACACCCCAAACCATCCAAGCCACGGCCGGTGGCCAAATGGCTACACTCTAAGCCATGGCTGGCGGCCACACTACACTCTCTAAGCTACTGGCATCACCCTCACCACATACGGCTACATCGCACTGCACCACACCACACTCTCCATTAGACCATTGTCACCTCACACAGCTACACCACACCATACTCTCCATTCTCCAAGCCACCGCACCGACGTCACCCTCACTGTACACGGCCACACTGCACCGCACCACACCACTCTCCATTGGACCACCGTTACCCCATACGGCCACACCACACCATAGCTGACACCACACTCTCCATTCTCCAAGCCGCTAACGTCACCCCCACCCCACACGACCACACCGTACCACACCACACCACACTCTCTGATGTGCCTAAAACCAAGATTAAGCACATACAAAACCAATTTGAAAGATAATCAAATAGTGTCAATCAAACTAGTCTCAGTCACATAAACAATGGCGTTAATTTCCAATGAATGTAACCAATTCTTCAATTAGTTAGTGTTTAATCTTAAATCCAAATATGATATAGCTCTAATACCAAATTATGATGTGCTTAAAAGGGATTTAAGCACATGCAAATTAAACTAACAATCTCTAAAGGACTAGCACAATTCAGTTCAAGGTGAAGCAACTATAGTGTGACCCTAATTGCAATATATGGTCCGAATGATGTATTGCATGAAATGGATCCACAATAGTATATTCCTCAATGATGATCACAAATTATACTTGACAATCACGTGAATAATACACAAGATCAATAAGAACAATTCCTAAATCCTCCTTTCCAACAAGACCCAATTCACGCTACAAGATGAAGCAAAATTTGATGGTATAACAAATGCTAAGAACCAATCAATTAAGTAGTAATAATTTGATTACAAATGCAATCAAATCTGACCAAGAAACTTCCAATTCAACCCTATATATTACACACTAGAGAAGAAAAGAAAACACAATAAAGAAGGAATTGATATTACTCACAATTTCCCATTGTTGCACTCGCCACAATTTAAACTCTTGGGATTAAAATTGATAAGAGAAAATTTAGATTTAGGAAAGCCCTAACCCTCATACGTGAAGTGTATTATGAAAATTCATCAAAAGCTCCTCAAAACCCTACTCAAGCAAGTATTTATACTTGCTCCCTTTAGGGTTAAAAAGTTCACAAAATTACGACTATGCTACTTTTAGGGTGGCCGGTCCTAAAAGACAAATTACAACCAAATAAAATGTCCCACAAAGCTTACAAAATAAATAGTTCAAAAATAAATTACAAATACAAAAATAATCTTCAATAAGCTAGCTCTGCAATGGAATTTGTCGGTTTAGCTCATCTTCGGTTTTTAGGTTGGTCCATAGATAACCCACAAGCTTAGTCTTAGTGAGTTTGTCTATCGCCTTGTGAAGCAAAATAAGTGTGCCTATTGGAAAACACAATACAAGAATAACAGAAAAGAGGTTAATTTATGAATAATTCCGGAGTCAATTTGCTTAAAATGGGCCTTTATCACCAAGATTTGAAATCCTTTGGCTCTTAGCCTAATGATAGGTCTTGATAGATTTTTATTCCTATCACTCTCTAAGCTACTGGCATCACCCCCACCCTATACGGCCACACCTACACCAAACCCCACTCTCCAATAAACCGGTGTCAGCCCATACTGCCACACCACAGCACACTCTCCATTCTTTAAGCCACCGATGTCACCCCCACCCCACACGGCCACATCGTACTATACCACACCACACTCTCCATTCGACCATCATCACCCCACACGGCTACACTACACCATACCTAACACCACACTTTCCATTCTCCAAGCCACCGGCGTCACCCCCACCCCACATGGCCACATCGCACTGCACCATACCACACTCTCCAAGCCACTGACATCACCCCATATGGCCACACCACACCCTACTCTCCAATAAAAGTAAAAGGACAAAATCTATTGCTTTACCTTAATTAACATTTAGCGAAGATAGTGGCACGAAGGAAATGGAACAGGCGGCCAGTGGTTAGTAGAGTGGAAATCTTGAACCGTGAGGGTTGAGGAGTGAGGACAACTAGAGAAGGAAGAGTGGAAGAGGAGAGGAAGATGGAAACTGAAGTGGAAGAGGACGAGGACTCAAGGAGTGGAAGTGGAAAACTCGAACACTATTGGTGAATGGTGAGTGTTAGTCCGAGTCCAAGTGTGAAGTGTTTGTCTGCTGTGAGTGTGCCTGCTTCTCCTCTCCTTGCCGAAGTCTTCAACTGTTACGGCTGCCTACGACTGCAAGGAGTCATCTCTGTCTACGTAGGCTATACTAGCGAGTAGCGATGTTGTCTCATCAATCGGTGTCAGTGTTATCACGTCAATCGTCAATTGTCAGTCACACAGCAATTTTTTTTTTATTGTGGGTCAGTGGGCCAACCCATGCCTGTGCGAACTTACCTACCCCACCCCGCGGGCGCGGGCCAAAATGGCTCGCAGCTTGAGCAAGCTAAAATTTTTTGCCTACCTCGCAATTTTTTGAGGGCTCCGCGGACTAACCTGCGAACCCGCCCTGTAATTACCAACTCTAGAGGTAGCATATATGTTATTAAGAAAACTATGGCAATTCAGTAGAAGAAGTTTATGTGATGGATTCAAAAACTTCTATACCTTCCATAAGGATGGTAAAAGAATTGAGTTGTTACCAATGATAATGGAAGAGGTTCGGTAAGACTAAAAGAACCTTAACAATTGCAAGAAGAAGAAGAGTAAAGCTTGTTTATGTGTCACAAGGTTAAGAAAGGCTAAGGAAATCTTTGTGCAAGGCCTAAGGCAAAATAGAAGTGACATTCATGTGTGAGTTTTTAAAGGTAGGGGAGATGAGAGGAATCAAAACATGAAATGGAATTCGGTTTATAAATTTGAAATGGACAAGTACAATAGGTGATAGGAATCAAAACCTTTACCCCATCACTAGAGGTAGGGTATGCAGAATTCAAAAACATATGCATAGGATGTTGACTAACCAATCAACCAAAGACAAGACCCTCTTATGCATGGATAATTCATACATGATCAACCAAGCTATTATAGTCATTTCACCATGACTTGAGTTGAAAGAGTACTAAGCAGCTTAACCTTAAGTGCTAAGATGATGTGTCTGTAAGGCTTAGATGGCTCAAACCAACTCACCTCATTGTCTTTTGACCCGTTTAGAGCCTTAACATATCACTCTCTGACCAATTTGTCTCAAACCCTCCCTTGTCAACTTGATAGTGTACTTAGCCTACCAATACAGTTTATCCTTTCTACCAATGAAACAACTAGTGCTTAGATGACACATGTCCTTGACACCTAACAATTTCACACGTTTGTAGAATATTCCTTTTTGGTTCCTTTACATTTTTGCCCTTTTTGAAATATTTTAGGAAGAATGTTTTAATATGTGCTATTTGGGACTTTCCCATTTTCAACATTGCAACCCTAAGAAGTTCTTATAAATAATCCCTCCAAATGTAAGCTGGAAGGAATCATAGATGAAAAGTACTAGAAAATTTTCTTCTATTTGTGAGTTCTTTAGATTCTAAATACTTTACTCTTATAAATCCCTTTAGTAAGGATTGTAGCAAGTACCCCCTTGATTATTGCTTATGTGGTACCTTAAGTAGTAATTTAGGTCATTTAGTGCTTGTTAATTTGTAATATCCATCACATAGCTCACAAAAATCTACTAAAACCCTCACTAAACCCCTTTCTCTCTCTTTGATACTTCAAAGAACCTAATGTATATCAACTTCCCATTGATGTTGTAGTGATACTTAGCTCCTAAGCACATCATCTTTTATTTTCTATTATTAGAGTGAAGATTTTGATAAGGGAGTGTGTGTGTTGTGTAAGTTGTAGTCGTTATAGTATTTGTTTTATGTTGCTGAACTTGTTAAGTTTTGTAGTAGATGTTGTGTAATGTAAGATTTTGAATCATAATGTTCATAGTGGTATTAGGGACTTTAAAAGTGATGATGTCTATAGTTAAGGTAGGCATACAAACCAAAACATGAGGACTACTAAAGAGCAAATCCAATAGCTAACCACTATGGTTGCTAACCTTGTAGTTACTATACAGCACTTGGTAGACAACTAACTTACATGAGAAAATGATGTGGAATGATTCAACCCACCTTGAAACAGTAGAGGGTTGAGATGAGATCGAGGCATAAGAAGGCTTGTAGAGGTAGATAAAGTGATTAATGAAGTAGGAGATAATTTTGATGAGGAATATGCAGTATAAGGCATACGAGCTTCTAGAGGACTTGACAGTGTTAAGGTATAAGTGTCCTCTTTTACTAGTAGTAAAGATGCAGATGACTACCTGGATTGGGAAGATAAGGTCGACATGTTATTTGAATTTCATGAGTATGAAGAGACTATGAAGGTGAGATCAGCTACTCATAAAGTTTGTAGGTATGTAACATTTTGGTGGAAGAATCTATTGAATGCTTGAAGGTGAGCTAGAGAGTGTGAGATTACATTTTGGACTAAGATGAAAAGACTCATAATGAGAAGGTTCATTCCTAAGTATTAACTACATAAAGCACTCAAGAAGTTGCTGATATTATGATAGGGAAGAATGTGTGTGGATAACTATGTAAAGAAATTCTAAATGTTAATGACCCAATGTGAGGTGGAAGAGTCTAAAGACTAAACTGTTGCTCAATTCACAGTTAAATTGAAATATACGATTGCTTGTGCAGTCAAGTTACAGTGCTTAAATACTCTAGATGATGTAATCAGAATGGTATAAAGGATCAAATGACAAAGGCACTATAATCTAAATAGAGTGTTAATATTGAGGCCAACACCGCCAACCTATCTAACAAGTAGATGGCATGAGTGGGTAGCTAGTAAGGAAGTTAAGTGATGAGACCCATGATGAGTGAGTTTAATAAATGTGGGAAAGCAATAGTCACCCCTCCTAAGCTTAAAAAGGATGTCAAATGAAGCTCAAGAAGGATGACGAGCTAAATTAAGTGCTTTAAATGCTTAAGTTTTGGTTACATTGCTTCTTAATATCTAAATTGATGAGCTATGATCTTGAAGGGTAAAGGACCACATATGAAGTTGATGGTGCTAACGAAGAGGAAGCTGAGGAGAAGTTAGAAGCTATTGAAGAGACCCTTGCTAAGTACCACAATGATGAAGACGCTATGGTTTATACTGAGTAGGGATAGTATTTAAGCAGGGTGATGAGGAAAGTCCCAAGTGTGACCCCATCCAACAAGGAAGAGTGGAGTAAGAATTTGTTCCATGTTGGGTGTAAGCTGAAAGGACATTTATGTGCATTGATCATTAGTAGAGGAAGTTGTACTAATGTGGTTGCATTGTCCTTGGTTAACTAGTTGAGGTTACCAACCACCAAACATCCTTAACCCTACATGTTGCATTGGTTACACGAGAAAAGGGCCTTTTATGACATAGAACAAATGCAGGTGCTAATAGAAATTGAGGAGAGATATCAAGATGAGTCCATTGTGACATATTACCAATGTATGCTTCTTTTATACTACTTGGTTGACCTTAGATGTTTGATTGATATGTGCTTCACAATAGATACCGTGGTACATAAGTGTTTCAATAGTGTGGTAAGAGAGTCATCTTACATTTGATGACACTAAGGGAATTGTAGGAAGCTTAAGCTTAGATCACATGAGCTCAAAATCAAACTTTATTACTAAGTTGAGGAGAATTAGTATAGAGCATGAGCTTAGGCAAACTAATATACTTACTTTTGATCAAGCAATTGTTAGAAGCTACCAACATAGATAAGTTACGTCAAGAGGTGAAGTGTTTGTTGCAAAAATTCTAGGACTCATTTCCTAATGAGTTGCCTAGTGATTTACTACCCCTAAGAGGAATTAAACATAACATTGATCTAGCTCAAAGTCCCCCTATTGAACGGACCCTACTTATTGCATGAACCCTAAGAAAGGCAAAGAGCTAAAATGTAAAGTGGATGAGCTAATTACAAAGGGTTATTTTAAAGAGAGCATGAGCCCTTTATGATGTACCCTCACTATTGCTACCAAAGAAGGATAGAACTTGGAGCATGTGCATCAATAACCAAGCCAATGATAGAATTATTATTAAGTATCAATTTCCAATTCCCAATCTTAATAACAAGTTGGGTGAGCTACTTAGGGCTTAGATCTTTTCTAAGATTGACATGAAAGGTGGTTACCACTAGATTTGGATGAGGCTAGGTGACAAATGAAAAACAGCCTTTTAAAACACACTACGGATTGCATGAATGGACTGTGACACCATTTAGGTTAACTAATGCCCCGAGCACTTTCTTGAAACTCATGGATCACATATTGAGAGATTTGCTAGGTAAATGCATGGTAGTTTACTTAGATGAGATCTTAGTTTATAGTTGGGACATGTCTAAACACATTAGTCACCTGGGATTCGTATTTAAATTGCTAAGGACTAAAAGATTGTATGGTAATTTAAAGAATTGCATTATCTATCACCTTAAGTTGATATTCTTAGGAATTTTCATGTCAAACGATGGAGTGAAAGTGGATCAAGAGAAGACTAAGGCCATGGTTAGTTGTTTGGCCCTATAGAGCATGGCCATGGTCAAAAGTTTTCATGGGCTTATGTCCTTTTACAGGTGATTTATTCACAATTTTTGCACTATTGTAGCCCTACCAACTAAGCTGACCAAGAAAGGAAAGGTGTTTAGGTTAACAAAGCGAGTATAGAAAAGTTTTGAAGAGATCAAAGAGAAGCTTACTACCACCTTAGTACTTGCTTTACTTGACTATGAGAAAGTGTTTGTGCTAGAGTGAGTTGGAGTGGGAGTTATACTCATGCAAGAGCAATAACCCATTGTCTATTTTAGCAAGAGGCTTGGTGGTGCTACACTAAACTATTCCACATATGACAAAGACTGCTATTCCTTAGTATACACACTTATTATGTGGTAGTATTATGTACTACGTTAAGAATTTGTCATGTACATTGAGCACAAGTCATTGAAGCACTAAAAGGGTAAATAGAAGTTATTGAGAAGTTAAGCTAAGTGGGTTAAATTTTTGGAGAGCTTCTCCTATGTAGTCATAGACAAGAAAGGGAGCACAAACGTTGTGGCTAATGCCCTATTACAAAGGCGTATGCTGATTGCTACTTTATATTCTGTTACTCAACTTTAGACCACTTATTGAGTAATATGAGTAGAATTCCTACTTTTGACCCATTGTGGTGAGGGGCAATACTAGTATAGTTGTAGATGGATTCCATTTTATTGGTAGGTACTTGTTTAAGAAAGGAAGGTTGTGTATTCCCACTTGCTTAATACATGAGTTATTGGTTTAAGAAGTGCATAGTGGTAGCTTGTTGGGACATTTAAGAGGAAGAGGAACTATTGAAGGAAAACGTTTTTAGGCTAAGGATAATGAAGGATATACACTAAATGCTAGAAAGGTCTATAGTATGTAAGATGGCTAAGGGGAAGTGGGAAAATTTTAGATAGTGCATGCCTTTACCTATACCAAGTTAGCTAAGGATAGACTTTAGCATAGATTTTGTCTTAGAGTTACTTGGAATAACTCAAAGACATGACTCTCTCATGGCAATCACAAATTAGTTTAGTAAGATGACCCACTTCATCCCTTTCCATAAGATAAAAGATGCTTTATTTATTGTAGACCTATTTGTAGAGGAGTTCGTGCGATTACATGGAGTTCCTCATAGCATCGTCTCAGATTAGGACCCAAAGTTCCTAAGTTTCTTTTGAAGAACACTGTGGAAGAGATTGAGCATAAAGTTGATGTTTAGCACATCTTGCCACCCCTAAATTGATGGCCAGACTAAGGTCTTCAACCACACATTGGGGTCACTCCTTTGAGCAACCATTGGTAAGAACCTCACCTACTAGGACTTGTGCTTACCAATTGTTGGGTTTGCTTACAATAGTTTAACACATAGTTCAACTGGTAAGTCTTTGTTAAAGGTTGTGTATGGATACAATCTGACCTTACCTATGGATATGGTCTCAGTACCTCAAAGGAGGAAAGTTGAAGTCATGTTGAAGAGACAAGAGATTTAGAAGCAACACCATAAGGCTTTCAAGCACCTCTTTAGGGTGTCACTGCAATAATGGTAGGGAAAGCGAGGTCAAGTGTTGTTAAGCTTGCAATTGTAGCCAGTAGCTTTTAAATTAAACCTAATATTATACAGATGGTCTAATAGCTTGTTTAATTTGATGGTTTGTAGGATGACGATCTAAACGCACATATTGCTAGCTTTTTGGAGATTTGCAATACCATTAAAATCAATTGGGCCATAGATGATGTTAAAAAGTGAAGACTCTTCCCTTTCTTTGAAAGAAATAAAGGAAAATAGTGGATGAACTCTCTTTCTAGAGGTTTAATTACTACACAAGAGCAGATGGTAAAGAAATTTTCGATAAAATATTTTCCACTAGCTAAGACTACAAAACTGCAAAACAATATCACCTCTTATGCCTAAGTAGAGTCAAAGACACTGTACGATACATGGAAGAAGTGCAATCTATTGAGGAGATGTCAATGCTATAGTCTTCCATTATGGATGAAAATCGAAACTTTGTATGAAGGATTAAATCAAACCACTAAGCGGATGATTGAACTAGTGGTTGGAGGTATGCTAAATAATAAAACACTTGAAGAAGCCTAAAATTTGATCGAAAACATGGCCATAAATAGCTATCAGTAGAACTCTACAAGAGAAAGACAACAAAGGATAGTAAGAGTCTATGTTATGGATGCTATTATTACATTGGTAGCATAAGTTGAGGCGTTGAGCAAGAAAATTGATGGGATATCAATGGCATAGAAATTAGGTCAGTTAGATTTTCTTACTATTTTTAATGAACATGTTAATTATGTAAGGAACCTAAATATTCAACAGAAAAATCCTTATAGCAATACCTATAATTTAGGATGGAGAAATCACCTTAATTTTTCTTAAGGGAATTAATAAATGGATATTCCACTTAAATTCCAACAACTGCATCCACTATTGGAAAAGAAGCAAAACTTGGAAGATCTATTGACAAAGTTCATCCATACCTCAAAAACATGCTTCTAAGCTACAAAAGCATCATTAAGAAATCAAGAAGCTTTAATCTAAAATCTTGAAGATCAAATTGGGTAGATTGCAAAGATGGTTTTTAAAAGACCATAAGGTACATTGCTAGATAACACTGAAACTAATCTTAGAGAATAGGTTAAAGCAAACAAAAATCTAGTGAAAAGGTGGACGTGAAAAAAGGATGACAAGCATAAGAAGGAAGTTGAGAAGACCCTAATGGTAAAGGAATATACTAAAAAAATTCCTTACTCCTCATGACTAAAGAAGGAGCACTCGGATGAACAGTATGGTAAGTTTTTTGAACTTTTCAAACTTTATGTAAATTTACCTTTTGTTGAGGTTTTGTCATAGATGCCAAAGTACATAAAGTTCTTAAGGGATTTACTTTCCAACAAAAGGAAATTGAAGGAAGTCTCAATAGTCACCCTTAGTGAAGAGTGTTCCATAATCCTACAAAACAAGTTACCAAAGAAATTAAATGATCTAGGGAGTATTACTTTGCCTTATTTGATTGCCAACTTGTCTATAGAAAAATCTTTGATTGATTTATGGGCTAGTATAAATTTGATACCATATAAATTATTCAAACAACTAGGATTAGGAGAACTTAAACCAATCAAGATGAGTTTGCAAATTACTGATAGGTCTATAATATTACCTAGAGGCATAATTGAATATGTGTTGGTAAAAGTTGGTACTTTATTTTTTTAGTAGATTTTGTAATTCTTTATATGGATAAAGGTATAGAAATATCACTAATCCTAAGAAGGCCCTTTTTAGCTACAACTAAAGTGATCATTGATGTAGGAGATGGAAAATTAATATTGAGTGTTAATGAGGAAGAAATAGTTTTTAAAGTCATAGAAGCTATAAAACACACTGTTGCATAAGATGTACATGTTATTTTGTAAATAAAATTGATTTGACTGTTTCTAAACATGTGTAAGAAATTTTACATGGAGACTCTTTGGATATTTTCTTAGTGTAGAAAAAAAGAAGATGATAGACCACTATTGCAACAAAAAGATTTCAAGGAAATTGATTAAAGGAGAGAGATGAGATTGAAACCATCCATTGAAGAACCCTCAATCCTAAAGTTGAAGCAATTACCTAGTTATTTAGAGTATGCATTCTTAGAAAAAACTCAAATCTTCCAATAATCATTACTTTAAATTTTAATGCTACACAAAAAGAGAAGCCGGTAGATCTACTTCGAGAGCATAAGCAAGCAATAACATAGAAAATTTATGACATTTATAAGATTAGTCCATGTTTTTGCACTTACAAGATTTTGCTAGAAGAAAATTCTAAACTAGTAGTGCAATCACAAAGAAGTCTAAATCCAAACATGAAGGAAGTAGTGAAAATTGAGGTCATCAAGCTTCTTGATACAGGTGTGATTTATCCTATAGTTGACAGTTCATGAGTTAGTCTTGTATAGATTGTACCAAAGAAAGGAGGCATGATCATGGTTGTCACACCCCAAAGGGGGGCCTGGAAGTTTCCACTATAAATTATCATGGCACGTGTATACCAGTTACATGATAATCGTCTTACAAGTCAGAGATCGTAAGACTCTAAATAATTAATTACATTTATGACTAATCATAGTACATAAAGTTACATAAAATAATATAACTATAAATTTCGTATCCTATGGTCAACCATGATCGTAGAGAATCGGTATCCTCTACCAACCAGTAAAATGGAATAAAATTCTAAGTTTCACAAATTCAATTTTTACATAGGGGACCTAAGATAACATTTCATCTAAATAATCTATCCTTTGCAATTCTTACTTTATAATTCTTATTTTCTAAAAACTCTCGACACTTCACACCTTATCCCATCCCAAGCTTCATAATCGCTACCTGAAAAATGGTCTGTAGAAAGGTGAGCACATTATGACTTAGTGAATGGGAGTGCCATACTTTCAATACTACATACGCACAAGCAAATTCAAATCAAGTTATCAAATCATATGCTACGCATGAACAACCATATGAATGTAGCATCTCATACGGTCTTCCGGTAATTGACGTAAAGTTTAGGGTTTACGCCCCCATTGACCTTAGGTTGAAGATTCCAAAGCCACCATCAATGCCCAAGTCTTACACACAATTTCATTACTCTTATCACTTATTTATACTGTGTCTTAGCTTTAATGATCTAGGCTTAGGTGCCTCACTACACCGAGCATTTACACCCTCAAGACACAGGCCGAACTCAAAACCATCAAGGTGTGATAATCCCCTAATCACTTAGTTCACACTTGGCAGAACAGCGATCCTCTGATCACTTTTGGTGCATCCTGTAGTAGTGATGGCCTTCAATCTCATGCAATGTCTCGTGTAAATGCATGTCAAATTTTAATCGAGTCCACTTTTTTAATTAATTGGTTCGGGGTGATCAAACGATAGAAAAACATTGGCCAATCTACGCTCAAGGTAATGAAGTCAACATCAGCATTAATACAAATCTAATGACAACACTAGGAACCCAATCAATTCCACAAGCAAAGCAATTACAGCTTACATCCACACTCATCACGACAAGAGATATCAACCATTACATGCCACAAATCAAATTGGGAAGATTAAGCTAGCCAAATAGAATCAGTCAAGTCTGACACAAATCATGGTTGAATAAATTTTAAAATGAATCATCATATGAGAGTAATTAATAAGAGAGTAATATAGCTCAATCTCATCTACCGTAAATCAACTTGTTGGGTTTGAGCTATAGTCCTCATTTCTTGACACCTCTATGCCATTTCACTTAAACATCAAATCAATCACTCGAGATTGATTTACGATTATCATTTCTTGACACCTCTATGTCATTTCACCTCTCGAAGGCTTAGCTTTATGCATTCAAATGCCACTTAGGGTAGCCACATATGTATATATCCCTTCCAAATCCACAAATACCTACATATATAAAATATATATATATGTAATTGTATTTTTAACTAAAGGATAAATTTACTAGGCACCTCCTTCACTTACTTGAGAGAGGCAAGAAAAAATATAATTGTTAAGTTTGCAAAATAAAAATTTGCACTTATGATTTGAATAATTATATGCATGTAGGTATTCTATAAATATAATAGGAAAATAATTTTGCCTAAGTATATATACATATTTAGAAGTAGATTCTGATATGTGTATATAATGATATATATATATAATCTATTCTAGTTATGCTTTCCTACTTGGTAGCTATAGAAGGAAAAGTTAGGTTTATATATTTTGGTTTAGTTTGAAGAAAACAATTTTGAATCATGGTATTAGGCCTGTAGTAGTAACACTGGTAAGATGGTGCGAAGTGCTATCGTTAAGATAGTGATATCTAAACCCTCAGTCCATTATGTCCTTTACATCATTAAAACATTGTTCATCTATAACTTATCTAACTACTAATTTCTTCATAACCTCTTTTCAAAACTCATTTAACCCCACTACATAACTTTAAAAAATAATAATAATCACATCCAATTTACAACTACAACTAAGCAGGTAAATTCACATACATAAAGCATATCAACATACAACACAACATTGTAGCATATCATAAAGTTTCCCACTCACCTGTTTATGGTGGTCATGGTCCTAATCGTCGTCAAGTGATCCTATGGAGTCGAAATTGAGGCATTGCTCCATTACTCCATCTCTCGGTCAAGTAATGAGCTTGGAAACATTTTATGTTCAAGCAGCAAGAGATGGAATACATCATGTAGTTAATCTCCTACCAAGATGGTAAGGAGATGTTGAGCCTACGGATCTATACAATGGCCTCCTCACCAATGGATGATTTAAAAGCTGAATAGCAGTTGGTTGATCATCGGGATTAACTTGTACACAATTAAGAATGAATTCCCTTGCATTGTTAGATAGAGTCTCAAGGACTAAGGGTGGTTCGCCCTTTCCAATCCTCTGTAATGCCTGCATGCATTGCAAGGGAGCATAGGGAAATTGGCCAGTCAACATTTCCAAGACAGTGCACCCAAGACTCCAAATGTCAACTGGAAGCCCATAGCTATGGTTTTAGCCCTCACAACCTCAGGTGCCATCCAGAATGCAGTCCCTTGGTATGATTTGACATCATTTAGTTTAGTTTCTATTGCCAACCCAAGGTCTGCAAGTTTCATGGACCCATTAGTATGGATTAATAAGTTTGCACATTTGATGTTTTGGTGAGTCATTTTTCAATTGTGAAGATACTTCAAGCCATGCAAAATTTATCTTGTATATGTAAACACTTGGGAGTCTCGGAGGTAATACCTTTGATATAGGTTTAATAGGGAGCCTTTTGTAACTGGCTAAAAAAATAGATGACTTCGTATCATCCTTAGCAGTGCTATATTATCAAACTATGTTTTCATGTTTGAATTGACTTAAAAGAGTAATTTCCTACTCCAATTGCAAAATACTTTGCTTTTCCATAGTTCTTTCATCGAGTAAGGAGACTTCCTTCACAGTAAGAAAAAGAATCCATCTTTGGAAATTCCCTTATACACCGACCCAAATGACCCGCGCCCTAAAAGTTAACCCTTTTCCTAATTCGTGGTATTCCTACAAATTCTCTTATTAAAGGAAATATTGGACATGAGCTCTGTGGTAGAACTCAAAGAATCATCATCATTTAAGGTGTTGAACGAGCAGGATAAAGATAACAATACGGTCTCCCTAAGCCTCAATTCTTTGTCATCCTTTAAATTCATTCCATTAACTCCTTCTTCCTCTACTTCATCAGAACTACTAAACTGATGTGCCTAATTCCACTAAGAAGCACAATCAAAAGACTTAAGAAAAAAAATCTCAAGTCAAAGTGAAAACCGGATCCAAAAAGGGCAAAATTCACGTGAACACTAGTGAAGATGTAAAGAATTCCAAATTCTCAAAGATATAATTGTAATACCACAATGATAATCTCTTCTAATAACACCCTAATCACATATAATCCATGAAAATAATCCACAAATTCAAAAGAAAACCTCAATTCCAAGGACTCCTTTCCAATAGTGAAAAACACGTTTTCAAGGGAATTCTCAATGATGATTCGAATTCAATTGCAAGGGACCTTAAATAAACACAAGAATTTGTCAACAGTAAGAAGTAATTCTAACCAAGAACTATCTCAATTCAACACTAGATATGACACACTAGAGAAGAAAAGAAATCACAACAAAATGAAATTGATATAACTCACAATTTCAAGGTGTTGCACTCGCCACAATTTCAACTCTTGGGATTGAAATTGATAAGAGTCTAATGACAATTAGGAACCCTAATTCTCACGTGAATATGAAGTGTATAATCTACAAAATATGTCCTCCTCAAACCCTCTCTTAAGCAAGTATTTATACTTGCTACTCCTAGGGTTAAAAAGTGCTCAAAATTACAAGTTTGCCACTTTTAAGATGGCTAACCCTAAATGAAAATTACAAAGAAACAAAAGTATTCCAAAACCAAAGTAGAACCAAAATAGTTCAATAAAAAATTACAAGATACAAAATAACATAAGTCTTCATGTCCCTCCAGGTCTGAACCTTAGCCTCTCCATCCCGACGCCTGTTGATGATCAGATTCTTCCACCAGAGTGCAGCATACCCTACAAATTCAATAGTAGCCAATCGGACCCTGGTACTATCATCGATCTCATAACATTCGAAGAGACCTTCGACCTTATCCTCCCAGTCTAAGTATTCATCTACTGATCCCTTGCCATCATAGGATGGCATCTGTAGTTTCACATACTCTAAACCCCGAGGTGGCCTGAAATCCCTATTCTGATTTAGGTTTACCCCAAAATTGTCATGCCTTTCTTCCCTGTTTGGAAGATGCTCCTCACCCATCCTTCTATTTAAATTCCTATCTCCCACTACTCTGTTTCAATGAGGGTTTTGTGGAGCTACTCGAGGTGGTGTCGGTTGGTTTACCACTGGTGGTTGTGGTAATGTCATTCTATCAACTCTAGTTGCCAGTGTAGCAACTATAGTAGTGAGTTCCTGGAGTTGTTCTTCCAAAGTTCTCCTACCTGCCACATTACGACCCTGACCTCCACCAACCTGGCTATTAGCTTCTTCACCCATTCCCCCATTCACACTGTCATTTGACATAGTTGTAGACTCCCGTATGTTGATCCTCGAAACAATTTGATTCAAGGGTACACACTCCACTACTATACTTCCCTAAACTCCACACAATAGCAACTATAAAAGACAAACAAACAAACCCACTTAATGTTACAATTATACTATTGCAACTCTCGTGTAATACTCTTCTCCACAACACATCACAATAACACGGTGCAACAAATTTAATTTCCAAAAATTCACTCCACGGCAACACACAAGCAACAATAACAATGATGATGTGTTACTTCCACGGCAACAACAAGATGGATATTAATTACAAGTAGACTTCAACTTCCACGGAAAATAATGATAACAAAGGACTAATAAGTGACTTTCCACAAATGAATTTCGAATTCCACAATAGGCAGCAACTTTCAATTTGAAATTCAAACAACTTCACTTATTCCAAGCCTTCCTCAATTGGTAACAATGAATTCAAATTCAAATAGCAATCATTAACTCCCACAACTTAATTGCATATGTTTGAATTCGAATAATTCCTTACTAATCAAAGACTCAATGCAATCTGCAAATTGTACTCCACTAATTCAGAATTACACAATGGAAATAAAAAAAAACAAACTACATTTCCTCCTCCACACCACAACAAGCCACGGCAAGGATTTTGGTAAGTTTTGCAAGTTCCAAAAAATTGTTGAATTAAACAACACTTTGTACTTCTGCCCTTCCACGTAAATTAGTGATCACAAAATGATGCAACAACCTTCCCAAACCAACTCCAACAAACAGCAAAATAAACTCCAAGACAAGGTAATTTCACAAACTCAAAACCACAACAATCAATACAATTGCAGTTTCCACTAAATCAATCCTAATGGTTGATTAACTCCACGAAATCAAATGAAACCAATTCCCTTCTCTCTACAAGAGCTCTGATACTAAAAAGATGATGTGCCTAATTCTACTAAGAAGCACAATCAAAAGACTTAAGAAAAAACAATCTCAAGTTAAGGCAAAACCGGATCCACAAAGGGCAATTTCACGTGAACCCTAATGAAGATATAAGGAAATCCAAAAGTTCAAAGATATAATTGTAATACCACAATGATAATATCTTCTAACAACACTCTAATCTCATATAATCCATGAAGATAATCCACAAATGTCAAAGAAAATCTCAATTCCAAGAACTCCTTTCCAATAGTGAAGTACACGTTTTCAAGGGAATTCTTCAATGAAGATTCAAATTCAATTGAAAAGTAATTCAAATAAGCACAATAATTCGTGAACAATAAGATGTATTTCTAACCAAGAACTATCTCCATTCAATCCTAGATATGACACACTAGAGAAGAAAAGAAATCACAATAAAATGAAATTGATACAACTCACAATTTCAAGATGTTGCACTCGCCACAATTTCAACTCTTGGGATTGAAATTGATAAGAGTTAGATGACAATTAGGAAACCTAATTCTCACGTGAAAAGAAGTGTTTGTTCTGCAAAAATAAGCCTCCTCAAACCCTCTCTTAAGAAATATTTATATTTGCTACTCCTAGGGTTAAAAAGTGCTCAAAATTATAAGTTTGCCACTTTTAAGGTGGCTAACCCTAAATTAAAATTATAAAGAAATAAAAGTGTCCCAAAACCTAAATACAACCAAAATAGTTCAATAAACAATTACAAGATACAAAATAACATAAGTCTTCATGATCCAATGCCTCGGAATAGAGAACAATCGCAGCGGGTCTTTAATTGTTATCCTGAAAAAATGTTCCATGTCGAACTGAAGTTGTAGGACATTTTTGGCATCCCATGGAGAATTATAATTGTACCTGTAAGATTATTCTCAAATTTTATTAGAAATAAATACATAAGGTAAAATATGAGCAATTTGGATCATCATCCAAATTGGGTTTTGAAGAGGTTGACAGTGTCAGAAAGTTTCCCATCATAAACCCACCAGGAGCAGCATCACTAGGCTCCTTCTCACAATTATCCCTAAAATTCAACTTAAGTGTTTGGTAGCAAAATTGTCGAAAACCATCCACTTGGTCTCTTAGTATATGATCTCCTAAAATGTCATCATTAGTCATCGATGGCTCCTTCTCACAATTATCTATTAAGCTAGATCTTGCAACTGGTCAGCTTTCTTTTTTGTGGCTTCAAGCTTCTTACTAAAATCGCCCATTAGGACCTAAGCAAGAGAGCATGCTCATTTTGTCTCCTCTGCACTTTGTACCTGTAACCTTTCAATCTCAATTGTAGATTTATTGAATTTTTTTTCTACATCCTCAATAATAATAAGAGTTTCCTTCACAATTGAAGGTGCTTCTACCAAGGTCCTCATAGCTGCCTCTTGCTCTTTTGTAATCATTGACCTAGCTTCTTCTACCTCTAGTCTCATAGGATGATGATGGCAGCATTCATTTACCTTTGGAAACAAAATTCGTTCCTAGCAGCTATAGCCCTTAGACCTAATTGCAACATGCTGTAAATGATCCTCTTCCCAATAAGATTCCCTAGAAATGAAGGCTCTAAAATGCTTCTAGATATACAGTGCTATAGTTTGCCTTCCTATTGCTCCAACAGTTTGCGAGCCATTTTACCTCTATTGTATTGTTTTGGCTACGTTTCCAAGAACTTTAGCCTATCTTGTAACTAGCTCTACCATTTGACCAGCTCTCAAGAAAATCTTCAATTCTCTAATGCATTAAGCATATAGTTGTAGGCAAAAGAACGTACAACAAAAGATAGGTTCCAACTAATTTGATGTATAAAGTATCAAGTCTTGAAACTTTATCTTAACCTAACAAGTAATTGACCTCACTACATCCTGTACTTAATAAAAGATTAATAATTTGCAAAGAGGTTGCCATTGCAAGAAGTCATAGGTAACCAACCATTGGACCATAAAAAGTTGAAAGCTTGATTACCTAGTATCCTCTCAATCCCTTTTTATCAAAAATCATCTGGAAAGCAACTTTGTCATCATGGCCATGACTCCTTAAAAGCCTACATTATGCAACGTACTCACATATTCGCAATAGTGAAAGCGAACTCAAATCTTAATAGTTTACCCCTTCATCAACCCATCAATCACAAAATTCACTTGATCCACATGCTCCATCAACGTCGTAGTCATCACTGATTAACTCCTTCTACCACCACGAAACCCTAAACCTAAACTACCAAAACCCTCCGAAATATAAATCACTCTTCTTTGAATTAATCAAACCCCCAATCTCAACTACTATCTTCCTAGTCATGGGATGTGACACAACTACTTGCTTAAGCTCCTTAAGAGCCTTAACTCTAGCATAGCCTTTAACCTTCTTCAATGTTACGATTAGCTCCAACACCCTACCCTATACATCTTCTGATCTCTTCTTCATTAACCAGTACTTCTGCGAAAACAACAAGATTCGGTATGATAGAGTCATTCCAAAGTTCTTGCGTTGTAGTAGGGCGAGTAAGGTGTCCTAAGCTACCTCTCGTAAGTTTGGCCAGTGCTAAGAGTCATAGGATTCTGCCTAGGTTTAAGTGAAATCGGGCAATTGAAAACCAATGGAACATTGGTTAAATCAAGTTCCTTAATTCCGCATTTTGTAACCACATCACAACTTAGACCAATAGCGTTCATCTCCATGTCGAGCATACTCCACAAGCATCGTGTTCCCCCATGAACTCATTTAGCTCTAATCCTTTCCCTTTCGTCCTCTCAACAACAAAACCACTTCCATCCTTCCTACATTAATATACCCGCAAATGATTAATTGTCCCCGAAAAAATCTCTTTCTCTAGCAACCCATCAAACACCCTTTTTTCATCCTCTTTCCTCCTTTGCTTTTGTGGTTGCCATTGTAGTTGTTATTATTCATGGTTCCATTGTTGCTGTTGTTGTTCTCCTCCTCCTCTGTTCGCCGGAACCAAGACACTACTTGAAATCGCCTAGAGCATTGGTTGATCACCTTGTCAGATAAGGAAATGTGAGAAAAGCAGAGGGAAGCACATGGAAAGGAGACAAAGAAGGTTGAAAGGAGGGAGGAGAGAATGAAGAAGAAGGGAAGAAAGTGGATGGTTGCATCTCGGCTGGGAAAGGAAGGTGCCACTTGAAGATGAGGAGGAAGAAGAAGGGAAAGAAAAGTAAAAGAAAAGGAAGAAGGAAGAATTAAGGGATGAGGGAGCAGCAAAGACAGATGACATAACCAGGTGTGGGCAACGTGATGGAGGCAACCGTTCAAGTTTGCTGTTGTTGCCGCCGTTTTACACAAGTGGGAGGGATGGGACCTCATGAAATGCAGTAGATTTGAATTTTTTTTGTTTTTACACAGTTATGTATCATATATTTATATATTATATTATAAATATCTCTATTTTAATATTTTGCATGTGTACAAGTTATCTTTAAATTTTATATGTTTAGCATTTTATTATAAAAGTTTATGTTTAAGCTAATTTGATTATTCCAGACATAAATATTTACTCGAAATTTTCATATAGTTTTTCAAAATTTTTCAGACTTCATAGTGGTAATGAGAAAAATGAGCTCATTTTGATGAGGATGGTAATTGGGTGGAGGGTATGGATTGACTATAGGTGATTGAATGATGTAACAAGAAAAGACCACTTTCCACTTCCATTCACTGATCAAATGTTGGAAAGGCCTACAGGAAACATGTACTATTGCTTCATTGATGGTTTGTCAAGTTATTTTCAAATTCTTATTCCTCCTAAAGGTTAAGAGAAGACTAATTTCACATGTACCTATAGTGCATTTGCTTATCGCTGGGTACCATTAAGCCATCGTAATGCACTTACAACTTTTTAGTGGTACATAATGGCTATTTTTTAGAGTCTTGTAGAGGACATTATGGACGTATTTATGGATGATTTTTCTATTTTTGGAAATTCTTTTGAAGAATGCCTCCATAATTTAGGAAGAGTACTACAAATGTACGAAGAAACAAATTTAGTATTAGATTGGGAAAAGTTCCATTTTACAAGAGAGCATAGTCCTTAGGCATAAAATTTCTCATAGGGGAATTGAAGTTAATAATGTACAAATTGATACAATTGCAAAATTACCATCCTGTACTTTGGTTTAGGCTATTAAAAGTTTTTTAGGACATATAGGCTTTTATAGAAGGTTCAACAAGAACTTTTCTAAAATTGCTAGACCTTTAACCAAATTTTTAGAAAATAATGTGCGTTTTGTGTTTATTTAGGAGTTCTGATATGCATTCATCACATTAAAAGAAAAATTAACTAATGTCGTAATTATTGTCACACTTGATTGGACTCTCCCATTTGAACTAATGTGTGATGCTAGTGATTATGCAGTTACAACAACTTTAGGACAACAAAAGGGTAAGCACTTTTAGCTAATTTACTATGTTAGCAAGACTTTGATAGATGCTCAAGAAAATTATACTACCACCAAAAAAAAAAAAAAGAATTGCTAGCCATAGTCTTTACTTTTGAAAATTTTCTGTTTTATTTAATCTTGTCCAAAGTTATTACTTATATTGATCATTCTACTTTGTGATATCTTTTGAAGGAATAAAGTACTAAACCATGTCTTATTAGTTAGATTCTATTGATGTAGGAATTTGATGTGGAAATAAGAGATAAGAAGGGAGCTAAAAATCTAGCAGCAAACACCTATCATAATTGGAAAATCCAAATTTAGAAAAATAAGATGAAAGTGATAGGAATCAAAATCCGACAAGACTTATCATTAGGGCAAGAACTAAAGGATTTTGAATCTTGGCGATGAGAGCCCATTTTGAGCAAATCAACCCTACAATTATTTGTTTACTAACCTCTTTCATCTTATTCATGTATTATATATTCCAACAGGCACACTTATCATATTTTATAGGGCGATGGACAAACTCACTCAGACTCAGCTTATGGGTTATCCATGGACCGACTTGAACCGGTAATGAGTTGGGCCGACAAATCCTATGGAAGAGCTCACATGATGAAGACTATTTTCTTTTATTTTGTAATTGTTATTTGGACTATTTTATGTTGTATTTTCTTTTGGGACACTTTTATTTGGTTGTAATTGAGTTTTAGGACCGGCCACCTTAAAAGTGGTATAGTTGTAATTTTTGTCCATTTTCTAACCCTAGGGGTAGCAAATATAAATACTTGCTTATAATAGGGTTTGAGGGGCCCAATTTTTCAGATTTTGAACATCACTTTTCGTGAGAGGGCTTAGGGTTTCCTAAATCCAATTTCTCTTATCAATTTCAATTTTTAAGAGTTGAAATTGTAGCGAATGCAACAAAGGATAATTGTAAGTGGTATCAATTCCTTCTTTGTTGTGTTTCCATTTCATCACTAGTGAGTCATATCTAGGGTTGATTTGGATTTGTCTTGGTCAGATTTTTCATTGCATTTGTGACCAATTATCTTGTTATAAGATTGATTGTTTTAGTACTTTATATCATCATCTTCAATTGGGACATGAATTGGGAATTGTAGGAAGAAGTTGAAATCACAGTTTTGATCTATCCTTCTTGATTTGATTCATGTGGATTTCACTTATAATTGTTGTTATTTGGTGAAGATTACATATATGGATTGTTAATTGCATCATTTGACCTTCGGATTTTCATCAAAATTCCATTAGGGTCACGCAATTTCTTGATTCCATTAGACCGATTTTAATTGTGAGTTGCGGTTTGTTTATTTGGTTTATTTGATTGTGCTTAGACCTTGGTTTTGAGCACATCATCTTTTGGTATAAGAGCTATCATATTTGAATTTTTAAGATTGATTCACATCCTAGTTGAAGAATCGGTCATAAACTTTGAGGATTTGACGCCATTGTTCATGTGATTGGAAGCTAGTTTGATTGACATTGTTTGTTTATCTTTCAAATTAGTTTTGCAAGTGCTTAATCTTGGTTTTAGGCATATCACAATTTGGTATCAGAGCTTGTGGTTAAGAGAAGGGATTTAGTGTTGGTTGATTTCTTAATCTTCATGTTCAATTAGGGTTCCTCAAATTGTGATCCGAAATTGTGTGTTGTGAATTGAGGTTGCCTAATTGTGTTGTTGAGGAGTTGTAGTTGCTGCTTGTTGTTGTAGATGTGGAGCAATTTTGAATCCTTATCTTCTTGTTGTTGACATGATCTTAGAAGGAAAAGTAAGAAGTGTATTTCCTAGTGTTTGATTATGGAATTGGAAATACAATAATTTGTGGTAAAAAGAGAAGTGTGACTTTTATTGATTTTGGAATTGGCGAGAACAATTTGCAATTTTTAGATTTGAGTAGTGTGGGAAAATGGAAGTTATTTGATTTTTAAAACAAGCATTAAGATTGTAGGAGTTAATGTGTGTTTTTTTGAATTTGAAAATTAGTTCTTACCAAATGTGGAAGGATTGCAATTAGTGAAGTGGTTTGATTTCCAAATTTAAATTGCTACCCTTTGTATAAGTTGCGGTTTAGAATTGTGTTTGAAGTGAAGAATTTGCAACGTGTTTTCCTTGAACTTTCCTTGAGGAAGAGTAGTGAATTGATGAAGTTTATGTTGCATGTGGTGAGAAGAAGGTGTTGGACCGTGAGTGTTGTTGTTGTTATTGTTTGAATTTAGTACATCGTGTGTGTATTGTGTAAGTGACGGTGTGAGAGTGTTGTACTTGAGGTGTTGTAAAGTGGTGTGAATTTGTGGAAGTTGTGTGGAGTAAGGTGTTGCACGTTGAGGCTAAAGTGTCAGAGTGTAGTGCATGGATAGCAAACCGTGAAGGGAAAGAGTGGTGTTTGTGAAGTAGAATTATGTAGTGTGTGCATTTTTTGAAATTGGAGGAATCATAATTATTATTTTCATATTTGAAATCTCAAATACACATTAAGTCATAATTAATTGTGTACCATTTGAATTTGAAAAGCCTCTTACCATTTGTGAAGTTGTGCACTTATTGAACAAGCTGCCTTATCTTGTGTTGAAGTTGCGGTTTTGGTTGTGTTTTATGGAAGTGAATTATGCTATGGCTAGAGGAGTGTATTTGGAGTTATATTCTTGTTAATTTAGTAGAGGTTGTGTACATTTGATATTGGTTATTGTATGTGTTGTCAAGGACATTGTTAGTAGTGGCGTGAAGCATCTTGAACCGTAAGCATAAGGGGACTTTTGTGGCGGTGGATGGTGTGTTGTGTGAGTATTTTCCTTGCTACCCATTGTGTATTTAAGTGGTGAGAAGTCAAGGTAAGAATAAGGAAAGTGAGTAGTAGAATTTAAAATTCAAACAAGTCATTAAAGTGTGAAAGACGACCTACATGTGCATGATACATTACATTAATATCACATGCATATGTACAACATTTATCATCAACACATTCACAATTCAGTTCACACATCAACATTAAAATGAATTATAACACATAAGGGTACTCAAGACCTTGGTACACATAAGTTTTGTCCTAGTGGAAACTATCTCTACGAGCTTCATCTAACCTTAATGGGAATTGCTACTACGTGCCCTATCTAACCCTAATCTATCTTAAATCATTTTGGTACACGACTCCACTAAGGATAATGCGGCATACCAATCATCGAGGTGCGCCTTAGGGATCTACCACTATGGGCCCCTAGGCTAAGCCAAGCACAAGCAACATATCTCATTCAACTAATAACACTGTATCACTTCATGATACCACTTAATTCACATAACATCTTAGCCTTTCATTATTTCACACACAACTCATTGATAGCTTCCTAACAATCACATACAATAAACAAAGTGAACGTGTACCTGGAATCTTAGCCTTACACACTTCTTATCCTAAACTTAAGCTAAGTTGATATCTATATGATCATCAAGACATCATTCTTTGCACTAATCAAATATAATATATTTCTCCTAATTCCTCTTAATCTATTAGGTTCTCTAAGGTTATATTAATTGTCTTGGTTGTGTGGAACTTGGTTAATTAAGAAGGTAATTTGATATACAATGATAATGTTCATCACTTAACATAACCATGTTGGAGGTCGTGTTGCCTAACATGGGCTAGTATACAACTGTGTTAAGGGTTATGTATCTCTCGATGAGATTTGACTTCAACACGAATGGAACATGGTCGTGTTGGGAGGTCGTCTTTCTCTTGATTCAACACGGCCAAAACACGACCGTATTAGGAGACTGCGTATCTCTCGATACATCTTAGTAATTCAACACAGTTGTAACATGACCGTGTTGGGGTTCTTATATCTCTCAGTATACTTTTAAATTCAACATAGTTGTAACACGACCATGTTAGGAGGTCATGTATCTCTTGGCTAATCCTATTAACCCTAATTATTTTACTCCAAATTTTCCCAAATTCATTCCTCTTTATCCCTAGACTCCATTAAATCATTAAAATATGTAAATAATCCTCAATTAATGTAAGTTAGAATACTTACATCAAAATTTCCACGTATCGAGTCCTTGATCGGGGAATTCCCTATACATAACCAAAAATTGTTCCGTGATTAGTCTTCACTTCTTAGAATAATTCTTGCAATAATTCCTAAACCATTACCTTTTGCTATGCCACGCTACCTCCTCGGATTTCTTTAGGTTTTCCTAAGGAAGTTATCCCTCTCTTTTTATGTCACTAGATCTCTCTAGGTGGCTGAAATTGTCAAATATGCAAAAGAGAAGAACCCTAGGTTAGTTTCACTTATATATAATCCCATTAGAAAAAGACAAAACTACCCCTATCCCATTGTCTTATTTTCAACATTGCTACTCTTTATATTTATACATATATAATTTTTTTGTTTATTTAATAATTATGATTATTTAAATTTGTATATAAATTATTTAGAACCATGTATTACAATTTCATTAGTGCTTTACTAGGAATTGTAGCAGGTTATGATGCTATCTAGGTTGTGGTGGCTAGATTCACCAAATCTACACACTTCTTTCCTATTAATAAGATGTATTCCTTAGAATAAATAGCTAAAATTTATGTCAAAGAGATAATATGGCTTCATGGGGTAACCACAAGCATTATGTTACATACAAACCCTCGTTTTGTGTCAAGGTTTTGGGGAAGCCTACATAAAGCTTTTGGGACTAAATTATAATTCAATACGACCTACCCTTCCTAAACCGATGGTCAATAAAAAACGACTATCCAAACCATAGAGTATATGTTGTGAGCTTGTCTAATTGAATTTAAGGGGAGTTAGGATGCTCACTTACCATTGGTAGAATTTTCATGTAACAACAACTACCACTCTATAATCAAGATGCCCTTATATAATGCCTTGTACGGTAAAAAATGTTGATCACCATTGTTTTGGGATGATGTGGAAAAACTTGTGATAGGGCCAAACTTCTTTAACTCTTGGAATCCTCTTTCCTTGGCCTCAATCTACTCAAATTTCTCATGCTTTTAAGTTAACTAGGTAAGCGGTTTAGCTATTATTGAAAAGTCTTTGATAAATTTCCTATAATTTGCGTACTTCCATTACTATCTCAGGCTTTTTCCCATTCCACTTTGGCCTTTATCTTCTCTAGATTTACTAATATACTTCGTCTTGAAATTATGTATCTAAGGAATGATATCTCGTTTAACTAGAAATCACACTTAGACAATTTGGTATATAACTTATGTCTCCTCAATGTCTAAAGTATGGTCCTTAAATATTCCTCATGCTACCCTAGTGTAGTTGAATAAACTAAAATGTCACTAATGAAGACGATCATGCATGCATCTAGTAGTGATCGAAAAATCTTACTCATCAGATCTATGAAGGAAGCTAGGCCATTGGTTAACCCAAATGGCATCACTAGGGACTCATAATGTCCATATTGAATATTGAAAGCTATCTTAGGAACATCTTCTATCTTAATCTATAGTTGATGATACTTGAAACACAAGTTAAAACACGAGAAATGTGTACTTATTCTTGATAGTAACTTTATTCAACTCCCGACAATCGATGCGAAGTCTCATTGAGCCATCCTTCTTTTTTTATAAAGGGTATTGGTACTCTCCACGGTGAAACACTTGGGCGAATGAACCCTTGATCCAATAATTCTTGCAATTGCCCCTTTAACTCCTTAAGCTCAATTAGGGCCATCCTTTAAGGTATCTATGATATAGGTTCCATTCTTGGCATTAGGTTAATCTCAAAGTCAATTTCCCTCTTAGGTAGTAATCCTAGTAGCTCTTTAAGAAACACATCAGGAAATTTATTAGCTATTGGAATATGCTCTAAATTAGGCTTTTCCAATTCGACTTTTGTTGCATTCATCAAGCTCTCATTACTTGGCAATTCTTTGTGGTTTGTAATCACTTCATAAGAGTTTAACTCTAAGGATCTTGTAAAAGTAGACTCTCTAATGAATTTTACTTTTTGTCCATCAGAGTCATCGAGTGTTCCTTTATTCTTTTGATAATCTACTATGGCTCTTGCATTTAACATCCAATTCATTCTCAATATGGTGTCATACTTGTCCATGTCTAATATGATTAGATCGCCACTGGTCTTATATCCTTGAATGTCCATTGGGTAACTTCTGATCAATTCCTTGGTAATCACGACACTTCCAATAGGTGTACGTACCCCCAAAGCTTGAATCTGTAGCAGTTATGGGTACTCTTACCTGTTCGACTACTTCAGAAGTGATAATGGAGTAAGTTGCTCCCATGTCAAAGAGTGTGAAAGCTGGTTAACTAACAATCATGATATGTTTTGAGTTTAGAAGGTTAAGTTACAATTTAGGCATAATTTTCATTCATATGTTCGCTAAGGGTTAGATTTTCTTCCTTAAAGCTTTTTTAACTCGTTTTTTATATTCTTAACGTTTAGCTTAATAGATAAATAGGAATGGAACTTAGGTTCGAGTACTTACTTGCAACTAGGTTTGTATTAACCAAGTCATTAGCATCTAATGCTGTGAACTCTACCTCTTCATAAGTGTTGCCATCCCAAGCTCCCTTAAGATTATACACTCATGCAGTACCAACTATGGGGTTGGCGTGATCCCTATTGTTACCTTAGCCATTACCACTCCTACTTGGTGTTGGCCTCCCAATAATCTAAAGTGGCTTAGCTACTAGTGTAGTAGCTTATTGCCTCTTTAGGCAATTTACAAATGACTGCCCAACTTGCTTATAGTGGAAGCACGTCGTTATGTACTTTTTGGGGCAATTAAGGACCACTTGAGTGCCCTCTCCACAATAATAACTTTTATTCCTTAGTAATGGGCAATCTTTAGGGTAATGCTTGCCCCTACACTTCTAACATGTGACATAGGGCTTATTTCTTAGCCTCTCCCCTATTAGAAATGAACTCTAAGAGCATGTAAACCTCTTGTTCATCCCATTGTATCCAGCTCCCTCAAATGGTCTTTTTCCAAAAACATTCACCTTAGTCTTGATGGTATTAGCCTCTTACTTCTTAGCATTTTCCAACGCTCTTGCTTTTTCTACCATCTGATTAATAGTCCATACCTTAAATTCAGTGAATTTTCTCTTCATCTCAGGATCTAGTTCCTTTATAAACACCAACATTTTTAGCCTATTGCTCATCTGATATTTAGGGAGTATAAACTGTAATAATTTGCTGAACTTAGCATCATACTAATTAATGCTTCTCCCCTTTGCTTAGATGGCAAAAAGCTCCTCATTGTATTTGACATGCAAACTCTCTAGGAAGTATTGTTGTAAGAATTTCGGTCTGAATGCCTCCCAATTTATCGAGGGTGGCAGGGTTTTAGTTTTAAAGTCCCACTAAAACTGAGCTCTCGGCCTCAACAAATAAGTTCCAAAATTTACCCTCTAATGTAGTGGCACTTCAAACACATAACAGGATCTCTTAATCTAAAATATCCAATACTTCTTCTAGGCATCCAATATTTCCCTAATGTGCTTAATAATTCCAAATTCACAAGCACAAGATACAAATGATTAAACAATCACATGAATTGGACTTAAGATGGTGTGATGAACAAAATGAAGTCAAAATCCCTAATTGGCATGAACCAAATTAGAAGTATTACAATGGAATTATAATACCAATCAATTACACATAACAATGCAATTCCAATCTCTAAAATTGGCTTGTAATCCTAGCAATATGAACCTTAATTTGGCGTGAAAGAACAAATAGAAAAATCAACCAACTATCACTAGATATTACACACTAGCAATAATAGGATGTAACTTAGAGAGTTCTTGATATAGCTCACAAGAAATTCCAAGCTAAGCTCGCCACAATTTCTAAAGAAATTGATAAGAGTGGATGCTAGCAAGAGGTGACTCTCTTACATGGCACAAAGTGTATATTTTATCAAATTATCAAAAACTCTCTAAAAACCCTAGTTAGCAAGTATTTATACTTACTCCTATTAGGGTAAAACAAACGAAAAATTACAAAGTTGTCATTAGGTGGCCGGTTCCAAGAATCAAAATTACAAGTATAAAAATCAAAATGGCTTGTTCTCATAAGCAACAAATACAAATACAAATGGTCTTCAAGTAGCCGGTTCTTCACTTCAATTGAACAATTTGTGGGTTATTAGATGTGACTCCAAAAATGTCCCGCAAGTTGATCCTTAGTGTATGTTATTTAGCCATTCTGTAAAATAGATCAATGTACCTGCTAAAGTGCAAAATCAAACATTATTAGATAAAATATGGCCATATGTGGATGTCTAGGCTCATGCATCCAAGTCAGGTTCCCCCACTGCTGGAACCGCAGGATGGATTCCCATCATTCCCTCAAAATACCTATTTCACTTGATAAAGTCTAGCAACATATTTCTCTGATATCGAGGCTCTAGTGGTGTGCTTCCATCTGTACCGGTGCTATTGGTAGTGGTGGTGCTTCTTCCATAGCTACTAATGGTGATGGGGTAGGTGTTGATGGTGGCAGTGGTGCTTACCGCTCTAAATTCAATTGAAACCATATGTTTTGCCTTTCAATGGTAGCCGAAATCTCATCGACCTTATCGCGGGTTCAGTTGGGTCTTGCTTCATTCCCTATAGTATTATTAGTCGATGGCAGTTGTCTATGGGAACTACGCCCTCTACAATAATTTATTTGGTTAGTTTCCAATACAATGTTCATATTGCCAATTTACGTTTTTTACACATACTTTCCCTTCATATAAATATACATAAAGTGTTCTTTTCCTTGAACTTCCGATTTCCGTTTTAGTAATACATTAGTAACATAAACTGAAATAAAATACATACAACTCATTAATAAAATAATACATCTGATTTTTCATTAATTTTGGTAGCATGCCATTGCACTTAAGGGTGGTCACTTTAAGTGAGTGAGTCTCCACTTGTTGAATCTAAATACATCAAATGTACATGAGTTAATTACAATATCAAATTCCTAGATACAAATGATCATCTCCTAAAACAAAATTTGGAGCATTTATGATCATGATCCAAAATGGCTATTGAAATCGGCAAAAATACATCGGCATATATATATATATATATATATATGTACACACATATGTACATATCATAAAAAATTGGGAGTCATCAACCAAATATAAGATATCATCCCCTAGAATAGTGAGCTTAGTCATCCATAGATCTTGCAATTGAGTGAGCTCCAAATGAAGCATTACCCTGCTCCTCTCAGTTTAGTGAGTAACTACCAATTGAACCTACACTAGAAGGCATCATGATAGGCCCTCTATGGAACTCAAGCTAGTCATCTGAAGGCTCACTAAATACTAAATAATCCATAGGGTTTGACTTGATCACTAGCACATCCAAATCTAACATGGGCTCCCCTCCTACTAATATAGTAGGCTCATACAGTGCTAGATCAAGGTTTGGTAAGGTAGGAACGAGAGGTACAATCTCCTCCTCAATTGGGAGCATCACTAGTTTATCCTAAAAATTTGGAGGCGTCACCAATACATCAATCTCTATACTAGCTTCGTCCTCCTCTACCATGTTCTAGTCTACTAGAACTGTAACAACCACTATGCTATCCTCGCACCATGTCAAGCAAAAACTGGGTTATCTCTCTAATGACTCTATCACAACTATCTCTTACCCAACCTCTTGCACCTCTATTAGGGCTACATCCCCCTACATCTCATCCACAGGAACCATATCCTCCTCTAGGGCTATCTTTGCTTCCCCTATCCCAATAAGACGTAGGAACATCAAGAAATTCTCTCGGTGATCCTACAAAACGAGAGGTGCCACTATCATGTCCCCCCCTCTAACCTTTAATGGTCAGCTTGCCTGTCTTTAGTGAGAGCCACATCGTATCTTACAAGCATCCATATAGCGAAATCAGGAAACTGTAGCCTATTGTAGTTTGCCACTACAAAGGCTATCTCATCACTTAGTCCACTTAAGCCTAATTCTTAGGCTCTCCTCTCTAAAACATATATCATCGTTGTCTCCAAATAGACACCCCTCTCTAATCGCCTCATTTGTACATAAACCAAAGTCCAAAACTATATCAATTCGATCCTCCACCACATCAAGGTAGGTAGTAGAGAACAAGGTTTGCTTAGTAGTGCTAAATCCTTACACAGAAGTCTTAACTTGTGTCTATAGTCTACCAACATCTCTCCATCTTGGAATCGGAAAGTCATCCATCTATTTGGGGCCTCAACTAGTGTCATCCATTATGTGAATATAATATTTTAGAATAGCTATGATAATTAAATACTAAAGCTTATTAAGTATTTTCCTTATCCCAACTCGAACTATACTTCGCTTTTCCTTAGGTTGGTTTTCTTAGGGTTTGTAATTTCAAATTTTAATTTCATTCATTCTTTGATACCACTTCAAAACTATCATGCCCCATAGGCCCTTAGGATGTACAACTTCTGTTATATGCTATATGAAAACCTAGGGATAACCCCTCTATTATGCAATAGTTTACCTTACAACGTATAAGGCATAATCACATGCAAAATTCCCAAATTAGGGTTTAATATTTTTCAAGGAATACAAAGATATATAGATAAAATAATTTAGATATTATAATGTTTGTAGGTACATTTATAGTATCAAAGATTAAAGCCCTTAATACATTTAAGTCCAAACTACACATATGAAATTAAAATAAGATCTTAAACAAAGTACATATATAAGTGATCTCTCCACTCAACTCCTTCATGGGTGATAGGAATCAAATTCCTATAGGACCTATCAATAAAGCAAGAGCCAAGGGATCACAAAATTTGGCGATGAGGGTCCTCTTTGAAGAACCAGACCTTGAGAATATTTGTTTAGTATCTTCTTTTCTATTACATATTTGTTGTGCATTCCAGCAAGTACATTTGTCAGTTTTTACAAGACGGTGGATAAATTCGCTAAAGCTCCATTTGTGGGTTATTCATGGACCTACATAAATCAAAGAATTACTGGTCTACAAGTGTTCCATTGAGGTAAAGAACCAGCCATTTGAGGACTTATTTGTAATTGTATTTTTGTTGTTTGAGAACCGATCACTTGTTGGTTTTATTTGTAATTTGGTTTTTTGTTGTTTTAACCCTAATTAGAGCAACTATAAATACTTGCTAAGTAGCATTTAGACGGGACTTTTGAACTCATATATTTTAGCTACCTATTCACATGAAAGAGGGTTTCTTCTTTTCACAAAATACTCTTATCAATTCTTCCATAGGATTGTGGCAAGTGGACTTGGATTTATTGTGAGTAGTATCAACAAATTACAAGTTGATCTTAATTTCAACTAGTGCGCAATATTTGGTAAGGAATTAGTTACTTTATGTTGTTATTTGTTCATGTCAATTAGGGTTTATTCTTCAAGTTTTGATTCATACCATTCTTGATTTGGAAATTGGATTCAAATAGTGCTGTTTATTTGATTGGTTTTGGAATTCCAATTGAGTTTGTTGTAAATTGGGCATTTAATCAAGTGGTTCTTGCAATTAGGGTTCACGTGGAAGTGGAATCACACCCTTTTTTATGATTTGTGTTTAGTGGATTATCCAATTGGCATTTGTATCATTGTAATTGGATACTAGGCACATCATCTTTTTGGTATCAGAGTAAGGTTTAAAGAAGGGAATTTCGTAAATCACAATTAGGATTTAGGGTTCTTGATCCTTCAAGATCAAAATTGGATTATGTCAAGGGAAATTTGAAGTCTTGTGTTGAATTGTTCTTTGAATTGCTTGCTTGATATTTAATTGAAGTACAGTGAAGTGTTGAAATTAGCTTGCATCCTTACCGTGATTGGGTTGTGAGTGGAAGAAGGGGAAATCTTTGAATTTGAATTCCATCATTTGAGTAGTGTTGATTGTTGCATTATTCTTTCCTTGTAAGAATTCTAAAATTAGAGTACATAATTTTCAGAATTGCTATCCATGTCGTGGAGAATTTGGAAACAATTTGAATTCAAAAACAAACTTTAAGTTTAAGAAGTTATTGTATATTGTTAACCTTAATACACTTTGACTATTTTTGAATTGTTTTCTTACCATTTGGAGAAGCCATTGTTGTGTTGTTGCTATGGATTATTGAAGTGGAAGAGTGTGTAGTTAAAGGGGGTTGCAAAGTGGTAAAGTGTATGTGTGTATATGGCGTAGAAATGTGTGTATATGGCGTAGAAATGTGTGTATTGAAGTTGAAGAAGTGCTGCACCGTGGTTGTGTGTGTGTGTATGTGCCATGGTAAAGTGTGTGTGGCATAGAAGAGTGTGTGTTGTGGTTAATTTTTGAATTTCAAAAGCAATCATTAAGTGTGGAAGTTATTGTGTACTAACCATTTAAATACACTTTGACTAGTTGGAATCATTAGCTTGCCATTTAGAGAAGTGTCCATAATTACTTTTAATTACATTAGTTGTCGTGATTGTGGAGTGTGTCGTGGGTGTGTGAAGCTTAGGTGGATTACACTTTGTGTTTTGAAGTGAGTGAAGACGTGAAGTAGTGGTTGTGTGTTACATCGTGGAAGTGAGTGTGTGAAACTGTGGTGTGTATGTAGTAGCGGTTGTGTATTGAAGTGTTAAGATAGTGTGTGTTGAAGTATGAAGTATTGTTATAAGGTTGAAAAGGGGTGTTGTGAGAGTTGCATTTGACTTGAAGTGTATTGTAGTTGTATTGATTTGTTAGTGTGTCAAAAGATAAATTCATCAGCCATGTCTAATGATAGTATGAATGGGGGACTTGTCAATGAGGCCAATAATCAGGAGGGAGGTGATTTGTATTTACCTATTGATGTACTACGCTGAACTTTCACTTCATTTCCTACCATTGATAATGAACAGAGGGAAAATTTGTTCCATACCTCTGTAGAGTACAAAGTAATCTATGTGCTATTATTATTGATGGCAGTGGTTATATTAATGTCATAGCTGTATCATTAGTATCGAAATTAAAACTTGTAACTACCCCACATCTAAAACCCTATAAATTGCATTAGCTGAGTGAGTAGGGGAGTCCCTATGTTACCCAGATGATTAGGGTACCTTTCAATATAGGGGGTAAAAATCATGATGAGATTGTATGTGATATCTTTCCCATGTGTGCATCCCATAGATTACTTAGCAGGCTTTGGTTATATGATAGGAGGATTTTGCATGATGGTTGTAGAAATACTTATATGTCCCAATAGGAGGGTAAACGTATAGTGTTAAACCCAATGTTACCATCAGAGGTCTAAGAGGTTCAAAAGGAGATGAGTCAACCTTCAGAGGACCAAGAGGTTTAGAGGCAAATGATTCAACCTTTAGAGGACCAAGAGGTTCAGAGGCAAATAAATAAACCTTTAGAGGTCTAAGAATTTTAGAGGCAGATGAGTAAACCTTCAAAGGAGCAAGAGGTTTAGAGACATATAATTAAAACTGGGAAGAAGAAGACCTTATTGGGGGAGCAGTTTGAGTTAGGGAAGGCCATAGCAAATGATAGACCATTATATTTATTACAGATAAGGTATATCCTAAAGATAGAGGGACGAGAGCAACTACCCCCTGTGGTATTAGAGGTACTGGATAACTACAATGATCTTTTAATAGATAAATTACCTCGAGAATACAAAGTCTCGTTACATTTAATGTTACAAACCCGTCAATCTATTTATCCGATGATGTTTATGAAAACCTATCGAATTTGAGGGCAAATCTTCTTAAGGCCTGAGGAGATGATAGGAATTAAATTCTTATAAGACCTATCACTAGAGTAAGAGCTAAGGGATTACAAAATTTGGTGATGAGGGTCCTCTTTGAACAATTAGACCAGAGAATATTTGTTTAGTATCTTCTTTTCTATTACATATTTGTTATGTATTCCAGCAGGTACATTTATCGGTTTTTATAGAATGGTGGATAAATTCGCTAAAGCTTAGTTTGTGGGTTATTCATGGACCTACATAAATCAAAGAAATACCAGTCCATAAGTATTCCATTGAAGTGAAGAACTAGCCTTTTTGAGGACTTATTTGTAATTGTATTTTTGTTGTTTGAGAATCGATCACTTGTTGGTTTTATTTGTAATTTGGTTTTTCGTTATTTTAACCCTAATTAGAGCAAGTATAAATACTTGCTAAGTAGATTTTAGAAGGGACTTTTGAACTCATATATTTTGGTTACCTATTCACATGAAAGAGGTTCCTTCTTTTCAAAAAATACTCTTATCAATTCTTCCATAGGATTGTGGCTAGCGGACTTGGATTTGTTGTGAGTAGTATCAACAAATTACAAGTTGATCTTAATTCCAACTAGTGAGTAATATCTGGTAAGGAATTAGTTACTTTATGTTGTTATTTGTTCACGTCAATTAGGGTTTATTCTTCAAGTTTCGATTCACGCCATTCTTGATTTGGAAATTGGATTCAAATAGTGTTGTTTATTTGATTGGTTTTAGAATTCCAATTGAGTTCTGTAAACACCCCATTTTTGCCCTAGGAATGAATAATAATTGATAATAATCAATTCTTAATTTTTTTTCCAATTTTTTTTTCAATTTTTCTTTAATTTAACATAAATAATAAAAATATCCAAAAAATAAAAATAAATAGGAAAACACATCAATTTTGAAAAATGATTTCAGAAATAACAATAATAAATAATAAATAATTTTTACAAATTTTTTAAATTTCAAAAAATACAAAAAAATAAAAAAATCGCATTACATATATGCAATTTGCGAAATTAGAAAAATCAGGAAAGTGGGCTAGCCCAGTTGGTCCGGACTACGGGCTAAGGCGCGCGGGGGGGGGGGGGGGGGGGGGGTAGGGGGGCTCGGTCGCAGGTTCGAATCGCGGGGGAGGCAGTTTCCGCGTTTTGCATTTTCTTACTTATCCAGGACACGTGGCAGCATCCGATTGGCTAGAGGAAATGCACGCGCCGAGCGCGTGATCGTCTTCGACCTCAGGCCCGAGATCGTCGGCGGAAGAAAAATTCGCATTTTGGCCATTTTGATCCGATTTTTTGCACAAATCCAATAGATCTTCAACAGAATTGAGATAAACATTATCCAATTGGAATCAAATCTCAACAAATCAAAGGATTTACACGAATCGGAGTTGGTTTATTTAACTGTCGATCCGATTTGCTTCGATCGGTGGAAATCCGAGCTTATCCAGCTCGATTTTGAACGCCTATAAATAGTGGAGGAGTAGAGGAAGCCAAAACACAGATCACAATTGAGAGAATATGAGAAAAGAGAGCAAATCGGAGAGCACCGGAGGAGAACCAAAATCGCGATCACCGACCAGAGTTGAACCACCACCAGGAGACGATCTGGGAGCAAACCACCACCACCATTGGATTCAGCACCCTCAAGATGCTAGGATTCGACACCTCACCCGTTGCAAAAGACCGCCGAAACGCCGTGTACGAGCCCTCTCCGCCGCCGTGTCTGATCGATCCGACCTGACCCGATTCGACCCGACCGACCCGACCTGCGCACCAACCCGGATCCAAGTAAGTCGGATTTTCCGGATTTTTTTTTATTTTTTTCGAATTTTGTTTATTTATTTTATTTTTATTTATTTGATTTATTATTTGATTATTTATTGGTTGGTTATTTATTTAGTTATTTATTTATGCTTTATGTTTTATTTCCACAAGTAGGAAAATGTAGAAATTAGATTTTTAGGATTTAATAATGTAGTAAAATAATAAAAAAATAAAAATAATAATAATAATAAATAAATAAAAAGAAAAATAAATAATAATAAAAATATAGATAAATAATAAAAATATTAGAAGAAGTAATAATGAAATTTTAGATTTCAAAGTAGAATAAATAACAGTTTGGGATAAAAATTTTAACAAAAATTCAAAAATAATAAAAAATCAACAAAAATCATAAAAATAATAAAAAACTATGAAAATCATGAAAACTTAGAAAAATTATAAAAAATAGTAGAAGAATCGACAAAAATCATAAAAATGATAAAAAAATCATAAAATCACAAAAATTTACAAAAACAAATCATAAAATCATGAAAATACAAAAATTTATAAATAAAATAAAATAAAAAATCATAAAAAAATGAGTTTTATCATTTAGAAAAATCATTTTCTTCAAATAAATCCAAAATTGATGTTTTTCCCTAAAAATCATTTTCAAAAATCGGATTAAAGCTTAGGCTTAGTTTTTTTTTAGAAAAAAAATCCCAAAAATGGTAAAAACATAAATCGAAAAAGATTTCAAAATTAAAATTCACAAACACACTTAAAATTTTCAGAAAAGCGAACTACGACTTGTTTGATCCTGGATAGCAGGTACGTAGGCATCCATTCGGGTCAACCCATAAAATGAAATAAGAAATCATTTTCTTGAAATAATAAAAGTAACAGAAACAAAATAAAACACATTTCTAAATAGGAACAATTTTAGGAGATTAGGTGGTAACCGTAAGGTTTTAATAGGTTAGCCTCCGAACTTAGAAACTCTGGTTTTCCCTTTTCCTCTTTTCAAAAACGACAAGGGAAATAACAACGACTAGTGGTCCAAATTAAGACTAATCCACTCCTTTAGTCTTAATTCAATATTTCCCAACAATAGTTGGGTGGCGACTCCAAAAAATTAAACGAAGTTCCTAACTCAAGTCGAGGATCTATATTAGATGAGCATAGGGTCTAGTCTAGATTGGATTAGGAATGGGAAAATTCAAAATTAGACTCGACAAGTTCGTTGTAAATTGCGTATTTAATCAAGTGGTTCTTAAATAAGGGTTCACGTGGAAGTAGAATCACACCCATTTTTATGATTTATGTTTAGTGGATTATCCAATTAGCATTTGTATGATTGTAATTAAATACTAAGCACATCAATGGGTCCCTTGCATCCCATACTAACCTTTGGCATCTATCAGCAAATATCTATCTAGATAGTTGCCCACAATAAGGGAAGTCTATAGGGGTGTAAGCTACAAAGCTTAGTGAGTTAGATCCTCTTACTAACCTAACAATCAAATAGCAAACAGGCTGTTTCACTCAAAACATACGCCCTGCATGAGTAATCACATGAATGCAATAGAAAAATACAGTGTACCGAACACCGCATACAACACGGATTTAATGCCTTCCATTGCTAAAGGTTAAGAAATCATAAACTACATGTTAGCTCTAAGTGCTAGTGACCCTGGGCTATCTTTCAAGAAAATTCGTAAAGTATATATATATTTTTGCAATATACTCTAATAGACTTAAAAGTACATATGTATCCACTAAGCCTTTCATGGGGTATAGATCGTGAAAGGCTCTAATGTGCTCAAAACCAAGCTCAAGCACACAAAACCCAATTGAAAGACCAATTACACAACGAAATCAAACTAGTCCTCCAAATTGCGTAAACCGTCAATCTTTATAATTTCTAAATCCACAAATATGAACATGTATGAAGATTGCATATCCAAGAATGATAAGTTCTGATACCAAAAGATGATGTGCTCAAAACCAAGGTTAAGCACATGCAAATGAATCAAAGGAACAACTTCAATTCTCAATTAAAAACCGGTTCAATAGGATCATGAATTGCGTGAACCCTAATGGAGATTTAATGAAATCTGAATGCTCAAAGTTGCAATTAACAATACAACAATGATAATCTTCTCCAATATAACAACAATCACAAGAATTCCACATGAATTACACACAAGAACAATAAGAGCCCATTCCGTGATTCACTTTCCCAACAAAATGACCTACGGTTCCAAGAAGTTACTAAATTGAATGTTAAAACTAAGGCTAAAACCAATGAATTAAGCAACAAGAATTTGATTACAAATGCAATCAAATTCGGTCAATAAACAACCAATGCAACCCTAGATATTACTCACTAAAGAGAAAAGGAAATTGCAATAAAGTAAATTTGATATTACTCACAAATTAACCTTGAAGCCACTTGCCACAACCTCAAATTGGGATTTGAAATTGATAAGAATAATTGAATTAGGAATAAGCCCTAACCCTCTCACGTAAAAGTGAAGCTCTAATTCTAAAAAATGGCCTCCTCAAACCTTAATTTAAGCAAGTATTTATACTTACTCCCTTTAGGGTTAGAAAATGTACAAAATTACAACTATGCCACTTTTAAGGCGGCCGGTCCTAAATGACAATTACAATCAAAACTAAAGTGCCCCAAAAGAAAATTACAACATAAAATGGTCCAAATAACAATTACAAAATAAAAGAAAATAGTCTTCATCGTGCAAGCTCTTCCATAGGATTCGTTGGCCCAACTCATTGCCGGTTCAAGTTGGTCTATGGATAACCTACAAGCTGAGTTTGAGTGAGTTTGTCCATCGCCCTATAAAATATGATAAGTGTGCCTGTTGGAATATATAATACATGAATAAGATAAAAGAGGTTAGTAAACGAATAATTTCAGGGTTGATTTACTCAAAATGGGCCCTTATCACCAAGATTCGAAATCCTTTAGTTTTTGCCCTAATGATAAGTCTTGTCGGATTTTGATTCCTATCATCTCCTCGAGCCTCAAAAAGATTTTCCTAAAATCTAGTAGATCAAATGCAATAGAGACTTTGTTTTCTCCTAGCAATCCATCTGAAGAAGTAACTCTGCAGAATTCGAATATCTGAAATACTACAGGTGGTGATTGTTTTCTCTCCTCCATTTCTAGGATGTATCTCTTCTGCAACATAAATAATGCTCCATTATCCACTAAAGTTGCCCCTGTATCAACCCGTTCCAATGAAACCGTTTTCTCCTTTTCTAACTCATCTGTATGTCGTTGATCTTCATGGTCTTCTAATGGTTAGCCTAACTACTCATTGCCTTTTGAAACCTCTGAAGGTGAACACAACTGTCTCTGAACAGTCTAGCTCTCTAATGATAGGCTCATTTGACTGTAACCCTTAGAATCCTCCAATGGTTTACTTAACTGCTCAAGAGCCTTTAGTACCTCTGAATGTGAACACAACTGCCTCTAAATAGTTTGGTCCTCTAGTAATCTACTCATTTGACTATGGTCAATAGGATCCTTTAATGGTTTGCACATCTGTGTCTGATAAATTTTGTGCTCTAAGGGTTGGCTCAAGTCACTAGAAACCTCAGGTACCTTTGAAGATCAGCATGTTTGCTTTTGCATAATGTGGCCCTCTAAAGGTTGGTTCATATGGTTGTGATTCTCAGGAATCTCTGATAGTCTATGGATTTGTTGCTGAACCTTTTAGACCTCTGAAGGCGACATCGGATTTAGAACAATGCGTTTTCCCTCCTTTTGGAATACATAAGTATTCCTAAAGCCATCATGTAAAACCCTCTTACCATATAACCAAAGCCTACCAAGTAATATATGGGATGTACACATAGGCAAATTATCGCACTCAATCTCATCAAAGTATTTATCCCCTACACTAAATGGCACCCTAGCTCTTTGGGTCACATGCAAACTCCCCTAATCACTAAGCCAATACAATGTATACGATTTAGGATGTGGAGTAGTAGCAAGTTTTAGTTTCGATACTAACGATGTTGCTACCACATTGGTACAACTACCACCATCAACTATAAGGATACATAAATTTCCTTATACCCTACAACAAGTATGGAACAAGTTTTCCCTTTGTTCTTCATCCTCAGTGGAAAATGTAGTCAATGTTTGGTGTAATACATTAGTATAATGAAACATCTCACTAGACATGATTGTGTTCAAATCCAACAACACAATAATTATCCTCACACATCCACATCCAAGTACAAAACCAAGCTACAAGTGAAGTACACTCAACTACTTTCAAGTAGATAGAATTAAATTCAACTACAAGTGTTTAAGTAACTAGTTCAATTACTTTCACACTTTAATGACTTGTTTGAATTTTAAATTCTACTACTCAAATCCTTCCTTTCTTGTTAAGCTTTTACACTATAATAAATCACAAATTGTAGCACCTTAACATAAGCACAAATGCACAACTCCATCGTCACAAAACTCCCTTGCTCACGGTTCCACCACCAATCACGCCACTAGTAACAATTCTCTAATCAACACACACAAAACCACGCTAAAAATACACACACACCCTTCACTAACTTTACAAAAATACAACACCACACACATAAACCTTCAAGTCATGGTACACTTCTCCACTTCTACACAAGTTATCAACCCACAACTTACTCTACATACACATATGGTGCACTCACTTTTAGCAACAATAATAATACTTCAAACGTATCACTTCCTTGCCTTAACACACACAACACTTCTTGTTGCAACCCCTTACACCGAAACTTCACAACAAAGGCAGCAAGCAACAATTCAAATAATTCCACCAATTGCAATCTTCTCCATAAAAGGTAAGACAATTCAAATTCAAACAAGAATCCTTAATGCTACTTAATAAATACTTCAAATTAATGGATGTATTTGAATTCAAATTCTACCATTCACTTTCCTTTTTCTTACCTTGGCTTCTTGCTACTTAAATACACAATTGGTAGCAATTAACCACATTCATAACACTCCATTCACCGCCACACAAAAATTCCTTATGCTCACGGTTCACAATGCTTCATGCCACCACCACAATGTTCTTGACAACACATATAATAACCAACACCAAATGTATACAACCTTTACTAAATTAACAAGGATATAACACCAAATACACTCTTCAAGCCATGGCACACTTTCACTTCCACAAACTACACCCAAAACCACAACTTCTATACAAGATGAGGCAGCTCACTTTCAAATTAAAAAATGAGTTCAATAATTGCAATATTCCACAAATGGTAAGAAGCTATTTCAAATTCAAATGATACATAATTAAACAATGACTTAATGTATGTTTTGAAATTCAAATTGCTTCCATAACTCACACCTCAATTCTGAAAATTCAAGTTTGAAAATCACAAATGTTACTCGTCACTTCCGAAAATTCAACAAGATAATTCACACTTCTTCAATTGAACACAAAGGATCAACACTTCTTACTCCTTACGTTCTACTTCAAAGACACATCACACTCACAGCCACTTCTCAAGGGAACCAAGAATGTTACGAGTCTCCAAGTATACAACAACAAAACAACAAGATAGCACTTTAACAACACAATTGAAATAACTCAACTCCACTTCATAATTCGGATCAAGGTGCTAATTCAACAATCCCTAATTCCGAATTCTAATTGAAACAATCCCTTCTCTTAAACCTCAACCTTTGATACCAAAAGATCATGTGCTCAAAACTAAGCCCAAGCACACAAAACCCAACTAAAAGACCAATTACACAATGAAATTAAACTAGTCCTCCAAATTGCATAAACCGTCAATCTTTATAATTTCTAAATCCGCAAATATGAACATGTATGAAGATTGCATATCCAAGAATGATAAGCTCTGATACCAAAAGATGATGTGCTCAAAACCAAGGTTAAGCACATGAAAATGAGTCAAAGGAACAACTTCAATTCTCAATTAAAAACCGGTTCAATAGGATCATGAATTGGTGTGAACCCTAATGGAGATTTAATGAAATCTTAATGCTCAAAGTTGCAATTAACAATCCGACAATGATAATCTTCTCCAATATAACAAAAATCACAAGAATTCCACGTGAATTACACACAAGAACAATAAGATCCCATTTCGTGATTCACTTTCCCAACAAAATGACCCATGGTTCCAAGAAGATGCTAAATTGAAGGTTAAAACTAAGGCTAAAACCAATGAATTAAGCAACAAGAATTTGATTACAAATGCAATCAAATTCGGTCAATAAACAACCAATTCAACCCTAGATATTACACACTAGAGAGAAAAGGAAATTGCAACAGAGTAAATTTGATATTACTCACAAATTAACCTTAAAGCCACTCGCCACAACCTTAAATTGGATTTGAAATTGATAAGAGTAATTGAATTAGGAATAAACCTTAACCCTCTCACGTAAAAGTGAAGTTCTAATTTTAAAAAATGGCCTCCTCAAACCCTAATTTAAGTAAGTATTTATACTTGCTCCCTTTAGGGTTAGAAAATGCACAAAATTACAACTATGCCACTTTTAAGGTGGCCGGTCCTAAATGATAATTACAATCAAAATGAAAGTGTCCCAAAAGAAAATTACAACATAAAATGGTCCAAATAACAATTTCAAAATAAAAGAAAATAGTCTTCATCATGCGAGCTCTTCCATAGGATTCATCGGCCCAACTCATCGCCGGTTCAAGTTGGTCCATGGATAACCTACAAGCTGAATCTAAGTGAGTTTGTCCATCGCCCTATAAAATATGATAATTGTGCCTGTTGGAATATATAATACATGAATAAGATAAAAGAGGTTAGTAAACGAATAATTTTAGGGTTGATTTACTCAAAATGGGCCCTCATGGCCAAGATTCGAAATCCTTTAGTTCTTGCCCTAATGATAGGTTTTGTCGAATTTTGATTCCTATCATCTCCTCGAGCCTCAAAAAGATTTGCCCTCAAATCTAGTAGATCAAATGCAATAGGGACTTTGTTTTCTCCTAGCAATCCATCTTAAGAAGTTACTCTGTAGAATCCCAATATCTGAAATACTACAGGTGGTGATTGTTTTCTCTCCTCCATTTCTAGGATGCATCTCTTCTGCAACATAAATAATGCTCCATTATCCACTAAAGTTGCCCCTGTATCAACCCGTTCCACTAAAACCGTTTTCTCCTTGTCTAACTCGTCTGTATGTCGCTGATCCTCATGGTCTTCTAATGGTTGGCCTAACTACTCATTGCCCTCTGAAACCTCTAAAGGTGAACATAACTGTCTCTAAACAGTATAGCTGTCTGATGATAGGCTCATCTGACTATAACCCTCAGAATCCTCTAATGGTTTACTTAACTGCTCATGAGCCTCTAGTACCTCTAAATGTGAACACAACTGCCTCTAAATAGTTTGGTCCTCTAGTAATCTGCTCGTTTGACTATGATCATTAGGATCCTCTAATGGTTTGCACATCTGTGTTTGACAAATTTTGTGCTCTGAGGGTTGGCTCAACTCATTAGAAACCTCAGGTACCTCTGAAGATTGGCATGTCTGCTTCTGCATAATGTGGCCCTCTAAAGGTTGGTTCATGTGGTTGTGATTCTCAGGAATCTCTGATGGTCTATGGATCTGTTGCTAAACCTTTCTGACCTCTGAAGGCGACATCGGATTTAGAACAATGCGTTTTCCCTCCTTTTGGAATACATAATTATTCCTAAAGCCATCATGTAAAACCCTGATGAGAGCCATGATGGGAGCCAAGCCGGAAGATGGAATGCGGATCCTCTTTAAGTGCCACTTGGACCGATCACAAGAACTCGAGCGAAAAGATTAAAGGAAGCACTTAATGGGTTGATAAAGGATGTCCATGAAGTCGGAAAGGATTGGAGCAATCATGAAGTTGGAAAGGATTGGAACAACTATGGCAATGCCCTTGCTCTTGTACAAGTCATAACGGATACGAGTTAAAGAGGGTGTGTCTTTACAAGGTACGGCCGTGTAGGAGTCTAGAGGTTACACATAATCATACACGGTCATATACATGGTTCAAAGGCACGGCCGTGTATGGTGTCAAGAATTTCCACAGAAAGATACACGACTAGAAGTACACGGTCGTGTACATCTCCAAGAATTCCACAGAAGATACACGACTAAAGTATACGTCATGTACATCCAACGCGGCTCCAAGGCCGCCGGCCTTCATTCCTACGCTGCCGGCCTTTAAGTCATTGTTTTGTTATTTTTACGCAACTTATTGAAGTTATGTCGTTTTGGGGCATCATTGTTATGAATTGTAAACCCTAATATAAAGCTCCTAGGGTTTAGAATAGATAGAATATACAACATACAAGTTTGAAAACACTTTGGGAGAATTCCTCTCCTGGTTCTTTAAAGAACTAATCTAGAACTTATTGGATTTTTATTCCGTGGAGTTCATCCCGACTTATCAATCGGTCTTTCATCCCGATTGTGGTGTCTACATAATATACAAAGGTTCTTGTCTCACTTATAGACAACGGGTCGCGGTTTCCACTCGATTGTTTGGCATCTTGGGTAGCAATTCCAAACGTATTGGTATTGGGTTTCGTCACACGTTGGCATGGTTCGTATCAGTTTAGTATCAGAGCAAACCGATTTCGTATCAAACCCTCCTATCATATAACCAAAGCCTACCAAGCAATATATGGGATGTACACATAGGCAAAATATCACACTCAATCTCATCAAAGTATTTATCCCCTACACTGAATGGTACGCTAGCTCTTTGGGTCACATGCAAACTCCCTTGATCACTAAGCCAATGCAATGTATATGGTTCAGGATATGGAGTAGTAGCAAGTTTTAGTTTCGATACTAACGATGCTGCTACTACATTGGTAAAACTACCACCATCAACTATTAAGACACATAAATTTCCTTGTACCCTACAACAAGTATGGAATAAGTTTTCCCTTTGTTCTTCATCCTTAGTGGAAAATGTAGTCAATGTTCAGTGTAATACATTAGTATAATGAAACATCTCACTAGACATGATTGTGTTCAAATCCAACAACATAATAATTATCCTCACACTTCCATGTCCAAGTAAAAAACCAAGCTACAAGTGAAGTACACTCAATTACTTTCAAGTAGATAGAATTAAATTAAATTACAAGTGTTTAAGTAACTAGTTCAATTATTTTCACACTTTAATGAGTTGTTTGAATTTTAAATTCTACTACTCAAAACCTTCTTTTCTTGTTATAGGTTTCACACTATAATAAATCACAAATTGCAGCACCTTAACATAAGCACAAATGCACAACTTCACCGTCACAAAACTCCCTTGCTCACAATTCCACCACCAATCACGCCACTAGCAATAATTCTCTAATCAACACACATAAAACCACGCTAAAAATACACACACCCCCTTCACTAACTTTACAAAAATACAACACCACACACATAAACCTTCAAGTCATGGTACACTTCTCCACTTCTACACAAGTTATCAACCCGCAACTTACTCTACACACACATAAGGTGCACTCACTTTTAGCAACAATAATAATACTTCAAATGTATCACTTCCTTGCCTTAACACACACAACACTTCTTGTTGCAACCCCTTATACCAAAACTTCACAACAAAGGTAGCAAGCAACAATTCAAATAATTCCACCAATTGCAACCTTCTCCATAAAAGGTAAGACAATTCAAATTCAAACAAGAATCCTTAATGCTACTTAATAAATACTTCAAATTAATGGATGTATTTGAATTTAAATTCTACCATTCACTTTCCTTTTTCTTACCTTGGCTTCTTACTACTTAAATACACAATTGGAAGCAATTAAACACATTCACAACACTCCATTCACCGCCACACAAAAATCCCTTATGCTCACGGTTCACAATGCTTCACGCCACCACCACAATGTTCTTGACAACACATATAATAACCAACACCAAATGTATACAACCTTTACTAAATTAACAAGGATATAACACCAAATGCACTCTTCAAGCCATGGCACACTTTCACTTCCACAAACTACAACCAAAACTGCACCTTCTATACCAGATAAGGCAGCTCACTTTCAAATTAAAAAATGAGTTCAATAATTGCAATATTCCACAAATGGTAAGAAGTTATTTCAAATTCAAATGATACACAATTAAACAATGACTTAATGTGTGTTTTGAAATTCAAATTGCTTCCTTAACTCACACCTTAATTCTGAAAATTCAAGTTTGAAAATCACAAATGTTACTCCTCACTTCAGAAAATTCAACAAGATAATTCACGATTCTTCAATTGATCAGAAAGGATCAACACTTCTTACTCCATACGTTCTACCTCAATGACACTTCACACTCACGGCCACTTCTCAAGGGAACCAAGAATGTTACAAGTCTCCAAGTATACAACAACAAAACAACAAGATAGCAGTTCAATAACACAATTGAAATAACTCAACTCCACTTCATAATTCGGATCAAGGTGCTAATTCAACAATCCCTAATTCCGAATTCTAATTGAAACAATCCCTTCTCGTAAACCTTATTCTTTGATACCAAAAGATGGTGTACTCAAAACTAAGCCCAATCACACAAAACCCAATTGAAAGACCAGTTACACAACGAAATCAAACTAGTCCTCCAAATTGCATAAATCGTCAATCTTTATAATTTCTAAATCCACAAAAATGAGCATGTATGAAGATTGCATATCTAAGAATGATAAGCTCCGATACCAAAAGATGATGTGCTCAAAACCAAGGTTAAGCACATGCAAATGAATCAAAGGAGCAACTTTAATTCTCAATTAAAAACCGGTTCAATAGGATCATGAATTGTGTGAACCCTAATGGAGATTTAATGAAATCTGAATGCTCCAAGTTGCAATTAACCATCCAACAATGATAATCTTCTCCAATATAACAATAATCACAAGAATTCCACATGAATTACACATAAGAACAATAAGATCCCATTCTGTGATTCACATTCCCAACAAAATGACCCACGGTTCCAAGAAGATGCTAAATTGAATGTTAAAACTAAGGCTAAAACCAATGAATTAAGCAACAAGAATTTGATTACAAATGCAATCAAATTCGGTCAATAATCAACCAATTCAACCCTAGATATTACTCACTAGAGATAAAAGGAAATTGCAACAAAGTAAATTTGATATTACTCACAAATTAACCTTGAAGCCACTCGCCACAACCTTAAATTAAGATTTGAAATTGATAAGAGTAATTGAATTAGGAATAAGCCTAACCCTCTCACGTAAAAGTGAAGTTATAATTCTGAAAAATGGCCTCCTCAAACCCTACTTTAAGCAAGTATTTATACTTGCTCCCTTTAGGGTTAGAAAATGCACAAAATTACAACTATGCCACTTTTAAGGTGGTCGGTCCTAAATGACAATTACAATCAAAATGAAAGTGTTCTAAAAGAAAATTAGAACATAAAATGGCCCAAAGAACAATTAAAAAATGAAAGAAAATAGTCTTCATCATGCGAGCTCTTCCATAAGATTCGTCAGCCCAACTCATTGCCGATTCAAGTCGGTCAATGGATAACCCATAAGCTAGTCTGAGTGAGTTTGTTCCGTCGCCCTATAAAATATGATAAGTGTGCCTGTTGGAATATATAATACATGAATAAGATAAAAGAGGTTAGTAAGTAAATAATTTCACGGTCGATTTGCTCAAAATGGGCCCTCATCGCCAAGATTTGAAATCCTTTAATTCTTACCCTAATGATAGGTCTTGTCGGATTTTGATTCCTATCAGGCTTGTAAGTTAATTACTCATAAGTGATGAATCCCTAGACTAGGAAATCTTAGGTCTCAATTAGTGGGTGGCATTTCTTGGGTTTCACTTGATTCTCGAAGCTCAAGACAAGGTGTACCTATGAAGTGCATCCTCTATAAGCCTCTCTGTACCACCACATGATGCCAACGACCTTCTTACTTGCATGACTCTGTGATGCATGATTCATTTTATTTAAAGCCAAATAGACTTAATTCATAGTATTTGGCATCTACGGTAATTTATACAGACACTTGCAATTTCTATAAGGTAAATGCAAGGGAAAATAGAAATCAATTAGCTTGGTATAATTAAGTTCAATTAGCAACTAAACATGACATTTAAGCACATATAATACCTCAAGCATATATAATACCCCATGTTACTCCCACATATAGATTTAGTTCATCTATTAGATATTTACAACATGCAAGTGCGTTAATTATAAACATAAGCAAGGTACTGTAATCATCGAATTTTTCACTCACCCAGCCATATGGCCTTTAGTCAAAATAATTAAGAGGCAGATCATCCTTGAATAACACATCACTTGACAAGACAAAATATTTTTATAAATTTGGGTCAAACACTAACCTATACTAGTTTTGCTAGTTTTGGTGTTTTTTTTTTCTTTGGTTTTAAAGGTTTTTGTATTTTCTTCATAAACTTTTTTAATTTAAGTATATTGTTTGCATATTTATAGTCATTTTAAAGGGTTTTAAATGTGCTTTCTATTTCCAATTTTTTTTTTTTTTTGACTTTAGAACATGGCACTAGTACTTGAATAGATCGGGTGTGCTTGGTATAGCTTTGGTTTAAGACATTTTTTGGTCCAATTTGATCCATTAACCCAATGGAATTAACCTTAGCCATTTGGAACATGTTTGGGACTTCCAAATGGCATGTGTGTCATCTATTTTCGTCTAGAAATTCCAAAATTTAGCACAAGGATCTTTAGTGCCTTTTTCCAATGCTTTGGTTGCACTTTTCACATTTTGCATGTTTTAGTTTGGTGTTTTCTTTTAAGAGTTTTAATTATAAATTTTTCCTAAGGATCTTTTGGCATCTTTAGGTTTTGGAAATAAAGAAATTTCTATATTTAATTAGATCGTGGTCACAATTTGAGGTTCTTGGATACATCTTGCCCGTTTTCTAATTTTTCATTATAAAAGAAGAGTCATTTCTTTCCATCCAAATTTCCTATGATTTAAAAGACATGAAGTCAATCAAAAATATACTTGATTAGTCCCTTAGCATAGGCATTTAGAAGCATCATGGGTCTCCAAATCCTGATCTCTATTAATTTTTTTAAAGGCTGAAATATACAAGTTAAGATGGAAGGTAATGCTCTACGGTTTTATATCTTAAGGTGGGATTACACTTCCAAATCATTTCCTAAGCTAAATATACTTTAAATATACATGGAAAATTACAAAAGGTAACATAACTCTACTCTAAGTTGTGGAATCAAAATATTGCAAGAAAAAAAAAAAGCATCAACATGAAAGCACAAATGTCCTACTAGTTGTAGCTTAGGGGTGTTGGGATCCTCCCCCTTTTACTTCCACAAGGGGCGACTTTAAGTCCTAATTTTCCTTGGATCCTTAACTCCCCTAATAGCCTCTTGTGTGGTGCTGATGATACCACGAATTGGGCTTCAATGGAGGTGGCTGAGAGAATGAGTAGAAGGCGCAATCTGAAAGTGTGTAGTTAGGGAAAATAGGGGACGGTTTGGGGAATCTCCTTTGATCCGATTTTTAGGTTAATGCTTGGGGATTGTTTAAGAGCTCTTGAAGATGTTTCCCTTCTATTAATGCTTCAAAATGATGGGGGTTTTACATGGAGATTAGGTGGTGATGAAATCAAAGTGGAAAGCTAAAAGAAAGACAGAGCTGGTGGTTATGGTTTGTATGTGTATCTGATACAATTTTTTTGAAGTTGTTCTTAGGAGTTTTTAGTTAATTTTCTTGAGATCTTTTATGGGGTTATTCTTCTATAAGAAGGGATGGTTTTATGTGGGAAATGAGGTAAGAAGATTTACAGGTTTGGGTAGCAAGCTTGGGGAAGTATCCATTGGTCCTTAGCATTGGTTAATTGGGTAATAACTTTATCCAATGGGTAAAGGGTCAAATCATAGTGAGACATATCTGCTATTATGGGGACTTTGAGTTGGCTTTGCCCTTCCTTCTTTCCCAAGTTTAGTTCCTAAGTGTCCTTGTAGTTAGCTAAAGGAATTGAGTTAGTTTCCTTAGTTTGCTCCCTTAGTCACTCTAGTTGGAATCATGTGGACATAGGCAAATTTTGGGGCTTGAATTAGGTTATTAAATTCCCTTCTTTTCTTGTGGTTAAATGGGCTTTAATTAGGGCCTATATGGGGGAAATTTCATATTTGGTTTAGGCTTATGATCAAATCATTTGATGGGTTAAATGAGGCCTTATTTCCCTTCCCTTTTACACCACTTACAAAGGTTGGTTAGGTTCATGTTTTTCCAAATTTTTTTAATCCAATTTAATTATTTAGTAAAGTTAGATTTGATTAAAATTTTTAGTTTCTTTACACTAATTATAAGGTAGTTTGTTGTCATTCATGTTTTGGTTTCTTTTGGATCAAGTCTCAATTTTTTTTTTTTAGCTTAATGTTGGTTTTTCTTAGGTCTGAAGGAAATCCTAACGCTGATGGTTGGTTCTAAGATTTTGGGAATTGAACTTGGGCTTTTTGAGCATTTAAATTCAAGTTTAGTTTTCCTTAGGTGATGTTCTATCATCAAGGTTTGGTTAGGTGTCGAATTCCTTAAGTTTGGATATGTTAGTTGTTTTGCGTATTGTAAGGCGAATCCAATTTCAATCTAACATATTTCTTGTGATTATTCCTTCATACTAATTCTTGCATTGAAATTTTTTGCGATTTATAGTGGTTGTTTGCAAGAAGCTAAGTTTATTATCCACTTTGTTGATAGGTTTACTACAACATCATTAAGAATGTTCTCTAACATGATTGTGCAAGTTAAGCATTTTAGTTTCCTTTTTTATTTTATAGGTATATAGATGGTAGCTAAAAGATGACCAATTATTATGAGTTAGTCTTTCTTAGCTATTGTAGGAGCTCTCACAGATGCTAGAGGAAATGGGACAATTATCTGATATGGTGAATAGCAACTAAAACTATGAGCTAAGAGCCATCAAAAGGAGATAGGAACTAAAATGGCTGGCAAGGATTTGGAAGAAGCATTTGGTGTTAGAAGTAGTTCAAGAAAAGGCAAGGAGAAAGAAGGAGTTAGGAATGTTGAGAGTGTAAATGACTCCAATAGCGAATGAGATGAGGGATGGAATGAATATATAGAAAGAATTGGTAAAGAGATAGCATAGGTTAAGGAAGATGATGAATTTGACCCATCATGACCATAGTGATGAAAGCTAAGTTGAAATGCTTAAAAACAAGTGCTTGGTGGGAGGCAACTTGACTTTTATTCCTATTTAATTAAATTTTTCATCTTTAGTTTATGTTTTTTTTTAGTCTTGCTATGTTTTTCTTTTAGATTAAAGAGTTGCTTCTTATTATGTTTCTTTTGTTTGATGTAAGTATGAGGAAGAGACAAATCTAGTGAAAGATAAATTCTATCAAAAGAATTTGAAGGAATAAAGACAAGCAAGACTCAAACAACTCTAGAGAAGTAAAGTTCTAAACTTTCTCACCAAATTAATTATTTTGAGCTTCAATCGAATATAGATATATAATTTTGAGCTTAACTTAGATGTGAAAAGGTTGAAGGATGAAATTGGATTAAAATGTTTAAGTTTAACTTTCCCTTGTTGCACTTAAAAAATCTTTTTTCAACCATTAAAGTTGAGTCTGTTTTCTTTTACATTCTCAATACCATTAAAGTTGTTTTAGTCTTGCTATGTTTTTCTTTTAGATTAAAGAGTTGCTTCTTATTATGTTTCTTTTGTTTGATGTAAGTATGAGGAAGAGACAAATCTAGTGAAAGATAAATTCTATCAAAAGAATTTGAAGGAATAAAGACAAGCAAGACTCAAACAACTCTAGAGAAGTAAAGTTCTAAACTTTCTCACCAAATTAATTATTTTGAGCTTCAATCGAATATAGATATATAATTTTGAGCTTAACTTAGATGTGAAAAGGTTGAAGGATGAAATTGGATTAAAATGTTTAAGTTTAACTTTCCCTTGTTGCACTTAAAAAATCTTTTTTCAACCATTAAAGTTGAGTCTGTTTTCTTTTACATTCTCAATACCATTTTCTATTTCAATAAATAGTACATCAAATCTTACGAAGCTTACATTTAATTATTTGAAATGATGTGAATTGTGCATAATGAAGGTTAAAGAAATTCTCTTTTGATCATTTATGAACTATTTTCAATTCTTTGTAATTAACTTATGAAATCCATGTTTTCTTTAGTTATGCTTCATTTAAGCTCGATTTTAAGAGTCATGATTAAGGAAATATTTTAGTTGGGAACTCAATGTGAGTATTTATGTGAAATGATTCTTATTTATGATATTTCTTAGAGAGTCAAATGGGTGGACAATGTCCAATGGAATTTAGCAAGATTGGTTTGTCTTTGAAAGTTGTCCCAAATAGAAAAGAGAATTAAAAAGGATAAAGCTAGGGTAATCCCAACCAAATACAAAAACATAAAAAGAAAAAGAGAGTATAGGTGGAAAACTTGAGGTGCTTAATAAGTGCTAAGCACATTTCCTTGAATGAACGATTTTTAGATGAGTTTATGAGCCCCTAATGACTATCATGTAAAAAAGGTGAGGAACAAAGAACTTCCTTGAGCAAAATTTCAAGATACATGAGTGAATTAGAGCAAAACTCAAACAAAAAGTAAAAAAAAATGAAAAATTTGGGAAAATAGAGTAGAGTCACATGCTAAGCCTTGCATCTTTCACTCTACATTGGCAAATCGAAAGATTGAAAAAGGTGGTTATATCTTTGAATCAACTACTTAAGTTTTTGCAACTCTTTCTTGATTTTCATTGTTTTACTTGATTTTAAATTTCCTAAACATAGCTTAAATAAGACTTCTAGCTTCTCAAAGTATAGATTCATAAGACAATTACATCATTATTGGAATCTAAGCATTTCATTAATCATTCAAGGGAAATAAAATGAACTATCACCTCATTGGTATTTTAAAGAAAAATAAATGCATAGTTTGTGCTATTATCTTTGTAAAGTGTTAATCTATAAAAGTATAAAAGAAGTGGTGTTTTTCCTTAAAAATTTGAAACTTCAAAATGCTTTTGTAAACTTACTTGGGGACAAGCAAGACTCTTAAGTTGGGGGTAGTGATAAGATGTAAAATTTCACAATTTTACCAAACTTAAAAGTCCCACTTGTACACAAATTTTGAACTATATTGGTCGATTTTAGTTAAAAAGTGGTCATTACACACAAAATTGGACTAAATGTGCTAAATTTGCTAAAAGTATGAAAAAGATTACAAATTTTTGTAAAAAATATTGAATTGAAGTGTTTTGTGCAGATGCAAGGGGGCTACACATTGATTGGTAGCCCCTCTAATCAACTTAAGGCCAAAAAAAAAAAAAAACAGAAACAAAGGTTGTAGGTTTTAGCCTTATTAACCGATCAATAAGAAGCTTGTTGTCTGATTGGTAAGCCTTGAGGAATCAAAGGTCTATTGATTGATGAGTTAACTGAATGCTAGAAGAAAATAGGAGAATTGAAATTTTTTGTTGAAGCGATTCTCTCCTACCAGTCGACTAATAGATATACCATCATCTAGTCAATAAGTAAAACCTTAGTTGGTGTTTCACCTTTAAATGCACTATTTCTTTTAACTAAAAGCAGTGATGGCTCGACACATGTCTACCAAATGGTTGGTAAACTTGTTACCTATTAGCTGGTACGACTTTGCTTTTAAAAATCTCAATAGCAAAGAAAAATCACAATGCAAGCATAGTTTTAGATTTAGTGGTTTTATGTCGTTTGGAGCTTAGGAACGCATCAAAGATTCAAGATTATTGAGTTTTTCATGTTTTTTTTTGTTGTAATCACTCTTAGCAACACCTAAACCTTTCTTAATGATGTTTTTAGTTAATCTCTTATGTGTTTCTATTGCTACAATGTTTAATATATGTGGCTAAGTCATTTCTATTGGGTTAATTATATTGTTGATGATAGAATATGCATGAATGTGATTTCTAGTTAAATGAGTGTTAAGTTTGCGATGAAATTTGGTATAGTTGCTTTTGTAATGTAAATCATGATTGACCCTTAGGTTTTTACAAATGAGAAAGTATAATAGCCTTGACTAGTGTTAAATATTCGTTGGAGTGATTAGGGTGTTTTTGAATCACGATTGACATTAGGTTTAATAAAAAAACAATTGAACTCACTTGCTTTATTCAAATATAAATATGAGTTATTCAATTTGACCATGCTTAACCCATATTTCCGATTAAAGCATTTGATTGGTTGATGGGAAAAATTCTGGCACTGTCAACCTCTTCAGAACCCAATTTGGATGATTAATCAAATTGCTCATATTTTATCTTATGTCTTTGTTTCTAATAAACTTTGAGAATAATCTTACAGGTATAATTATATATCTCCATGGGATGCCAAAATGTCCTACAACTTTAGTTGGACACAGAACATTTTTCTGGATAGCAATCAAAGGCCCGCTGCGATTGTTCTCTATTCTGAGGCATTGGATCATGAAGATTTATGTTATTTTGTATCTTGTAAATTTTTATTGAACTATTTTGGTTGTATTTTGGTTTTGGACACTTTTATTTCTTTGTAACTTTCATTTAGGGTTAACCACCTTAAAAGTGGCAAACTTGTAATTTTGAGCACTTTTTAACCCTAGGAGTAGCAAGTATAAATACTTGCTTAAGAGAGGGTTTGAAGCTTATCATTTTGCAGAACAAACACTTCACATTTCGTGAGAGGGCTTAGGGTTTTCCTAATTCCAAATTCTCTTATCAATTTCAATCCCAAGAAGTTGAAATTGTGGCGAGTGCAACATCTTGAAATTGTGAGTTATATCAATTTCATTTTGTTGTGATTTCTTTTCTTCTTTAGTGTGTCATATCTAGGGTTGAATTGAGATATTTCTTGGTCAGATATCCTCATTGTTATTCACGAATTCTTGTGATTATTTGAAGGAATTATCATATTGATCCAATTCATCTTTAAGGATTTCCTTGATAACGTGATTTTCACCATTGGAAAGGGATTGTTTTGTTACGGTTTTTCTTTGTCAAATTGAGGTTCATTTGCGTGGATTACATGAAATTAGAGTGTTTTTAGAAGGCATTTTCATTGAAGTATTCTGATTATATCATTGGTTGTTTGAATTTCATCCTTTCATCATTAGGGTTCATTTGAAAAGTGCCATTTTTGGATCCGATTTTGCCTTGACTTGAGATAGTTTTTCTTAAGTCCTTTGGATGTTCTTTTAAGTGTGTTTAGGCACATCATCTTTTTGGTATCAAAGCTCTTGTTGAGAGAGGGGAATTGGTTGTATTCAATTTCGTGGAAGTGATCATCAAATAGGGTTGATCAAATGAAAACCGAAATTGTGTTGTTGTTGTTGTTTGATATTGCGAAATTGTTTTGGATTGGGAATTGATTTGCTGGTTGTTGGAGTTGATTTGGGAAGGTTATTATATCACTTTGTGGACACTAATTCACGTGGAAGAGCAGAAGTACAAAGTGAAGTTACTTTAGCAAATATTTTTGAAATTGTGAAACTTACCAATTGTTGCCATGATGTAGCTTGTGGCGTGAGGAGTTGTGAAGTTTGTTGTTTTGAATTCCATTGTGTAATTCTGAATTTGTGAAGTAAAATTTGCAGATTACATTAAGTTTAGTTAGTAAGGAATTATTTGAATTCAAATCATATGCAATTAAGTTTTGGTAGTTAATGATTGCTATTTGAATTTGAATTCATTGTTACCAATTGAGGAAGGCTTGCAATAAGTGAAGTTATTTGAATTTCAAATTGAAAGTTGCTGCCTATAGTGGGATTCGGAATTCATTTTGGGAAAGCTACTTATTAATCTCTTGTCTTCATTATTTGCCGTGGAAGTTGAAGACTACTTGTATTCATTATTCACCTTGTTGTTGCCGTGGAAGTGATACATCTTAATTGTAGTTGTTGCTTGTGTGTTGTCGTGGAGTGAACTTGTGGAAATTAATTTTTGTTGCACCGTGTACTTGTGGCTTGTTGTGGAGAAGAGTATTACACGTGAGTTGCAATTATAAATTGTAACATTAAGTGGGTTTGTTTGTTTGTCTTTTGTAGTTACTATTGTGTGGAGTTTAAGGAAGTATAGTAGTGGAAGTGTATATCCTTGAATCATATCATTTTAGGGAACAACATACAAGAATCTACAAATATGTCTAATGATAGTGTGAATGGGGGATTGGGTGAAGAAGCTAATAGCCAAGTTGGTGGAGGACATGGTCGTAATGTGGCAGGCAGGAGAACTTTGGAGGAACAACTTCAGGAGCTTACTACTATGGTTGCTACACTAGCAACTAGAGTTGACAGGATGACTTTACCACAACCACCAGTGGTAAACCAACCAGCACCACCTTGAGTAGCTCCACAAAACCCTCATCGAAACAGAGTAGTGGAAGAAAGGGATGACAATTTTGGGGTCAACCTGATTCAGAATAAGGATTTCAAGCCGCCTCAGGGTTTGGAGTATGTGAAACTACAGATGGCATCCTATGATGGTAAGGGATCAGCAGATGAATACTTAGACTGGGAGATAAGGTCGAAGGTCTCTTCGAATGTTATGAGATCGACGACAGTACCAGGGTCAGATTGGCTACTGTTGAATTTGTAGGGTATGCTGCACTTTGGTGGAAGAATCTGATCATCAACAGGCGTCGGGATGGAGAGGCTGAGGTTCAGACCTAGAGGGATATGAAGAGGTTGCTAAGGAAAAGGTTCATTCCTGAACACTACAAACAGGAGCTGTTTATGCGACTGCAAACTTTAAGGCAGGGGGGGAAAACAGTAGATGATTATGTGCAGGAATTTGAGACCATTATGATTAGGTGTGGGTCTGTTGAGCCGCTGGAACAAACTATAGCACGATTTGTCTCAGGTCTAAAATATGAGATAGCGTGTATTGTTGAGCTGCAGCGCTATACCACACTTGATGAGGCTATTCAGTTGGCCTTAAAAGTAGAGAGACAGAGGAGGTCCAACTTCTTTAGGGCTCCTAGTAGTAGGCCCAACACTACTAATAGATCCATCTCGGCCGACAGTCAATCAGGGGGAGCAAAGGCGGTAGGTGAGGGAGTCAAGGCATTGGACACTACTACCCCAACCATTATAAGAGAAAACTTACCCACTGGGAAGGGTAAAGAGGTCATGGCACCAGAAATGAGGCAGACTGTTCCCGGATCTACTAGTGGGAAAGCGCACCAGATAAATTTTTTTAAATGCATGGGATTTGGGCATATGGCTGCATAGTGTCCAAATAAGAGGGTGATGACAGTTATGGAAGACATTGGAGAGGATACTGAGGATGACCATGAACACTTTGAGCCTACAAATCTACCAACACATTGCAGGAATATTATGATGATCAGAATGCAAATGCGCCTGAGGAGCATACTGGAGGGGAATATCTACCCCTCAATGTGTTACGCAGGATTTTGTCCACATCTCCTGATATCAGTGATATTCAGAGGGAGAACATATTTCATACCTCTTGCAGAATTAGAGGTAACCTTTGTGTACTCATCATCGATAGTGGTAGTTGCACGAATGTTATATCTGCTGCACTAGTAGACAAATTACAACTGTCTACTATACCCCATCCTAGTCCTTATCATTTACATTGGCTGGATAATAGAGGTAGTATGCATGTTACCCTTAGGGCAAAGGTTCCTGTGAGTGTCGGGCAGAACTATCAGGATGAGATCCTTTGTGATATAGTTCCTATGCATGCATTCCATTTGCTGTTGGGTCGGCCCTGGTTGTATGATCGACGGGTGATACATGATGGGTTTGAAAATACCTACATGTTCAGCATGGGCAAAACACGCATAATCCTATTACCAATGACTCCATCTGAGGTCCAGGGTTTTCAAAAACAGGTCAGGCATCCATCCACTACCATGGTTAGTCGGGGGAGCAGGACAACAGAGATCCTAGGGTTCAATTCCACAACTAATCCTCTAGATTTGAGGGCAAATCTTTCAGAAGCCCGAGGAGATGATGGAAAAATTCTGGCACTGTCAACCTCATCAGAACCCAATTTGGATGATTAACCAAATTGCTCATATTTTATCTTATGTCTTTGTTTCTAATAAACTTTGAGAATAATCTTACAGGTATAATTATATATCTCCATGGGATGCCAAAATGTCCTACAACTTCAGTTGGACACAGAACATTTTTCTGGATAACAATCAAAGGCCCGCTGCGATTGTTCTCTATTCTAAGGCATTGGATCATGAAGATTTATGTTATTTTGTATCTTGTAAATGTTTGTTGAACTATTTTGGTTGTATTTTGGTTTGGGACACTTTTATTTCTTTGTAACTTTCATTTAGGGTTAGCCACCTTAAAAGTGCAAACTTGTAATTTTGAGCACTTTTTAACCCTAGGAGTAGCAAGTATAAATACTTGCTTAAGAGAGGGTTTGAAGCTTATCATTTTGCAGAACAAACACTTCACATTTCGTGAGAGGGCTTAGGGTTTTCCTAATTCCAAATTCTCTTATCAATTTCAATCCCAAGAAGTTGAAATTGTGGCGAGTGCAACATCTTGAAATTGTGAGTTATATCAATTTCATTTTGTTGTGATTTCTTTTCTTCTTTAGTGTGTCATATCTAGGGTTGAATTGAGATATTTCTTGGTCAGATATCCTCATTGTTATTCACGAATTCTTGTGATTATTTGAAGGAATTATCATATTGATCCAATTCATCTTTAAGGATTTCCTTGATAACGTGATTTTCACCATTGGAAAGGGATTGTTTTGTTACGGTTTTTCTTTGTCAAATTGAGGCTTCATTTGCGTGGATTACATGAAATTAGAGTGTTTTTAGAAGGCATTTTCATTGAAGTATTCTGATTATATCATTGGTTGTTTAAATTTCATCCTTTCATCATTAGGGTTCATTTGAAAAGTGCCATTTTTGGATCCGATTTTTCCTTGACTTGATAGTTTTTCTTAAGTCCTTTGGATGTGCTTTTAAGTGTGTTTAGGCACATCATTGGTGATAGCTATTAAGTATTTTAACGGGTCCTATAGGATATTCACCTTTGATTGGGGAGTTCACTGTAGAGAAAGGTCATCATCACCTTTGACAAGGGATGAGTTCTAGTAAGTTTGGCTAAATCATCATAATCACTACCTAATTTAACTAGAAAGAATGTATTGTATAGGAAATCAAAGGGTTCAATGCACCATACCTACACTTTTATGAATTGCATTTCTAGTATCAATTAACTTAGTTTGCTTTAATTTCAATCTTCTAAAACCCTTGTTTTGGCTTGGTTAGATTAAAGTAAAGCACAACTTGCTATTTAGCTACTACCTTCACATCCTCCTTGAGAGATTGATCTAGTGGTACTCACCAGTTTTACATACGCCTTAGCAGATTGGTTAGTTAAGATTTGCAAGTTTTGATAAATTCTAAACCATTTTTATATCTATGTTGTGTGTGCATGTCAAGTCCAAACCCATAATGTGAACCTCAAGAATAAATCTTAACACCCAACACCAATATGTTGATAAGAAATACCAAAAAAGCTAAAAATAGGTTTATAAACCTTGATTGTTTGATTGTAATGAATCAAGAATCAAGGGTATAGGAAAACTACTCGTTGGCTATGAAGAGCTAAGTATAGATAGCATAAGAAACTCAACTTGTAGGATATAAATGAGCTAAGAACCTTGGTACTAATAATGAACACTATAAGAATAGAATGCTTGGGAAATTTAAGAGTTCTTGAATGAACCAAAAGAAAATACCTTCACTCTCTTAAAGATGAAGTTCAATATTCATTTGTAATTGTTCATTCTAAATTGTCTTTCCATTCTAATGAATAGGCCTATTTATAGGCTTTAAAGATAGTAATTATCTTAAAGATAATCTTTGAAGATAATTCTTAAAGATAAACGAAAAATAAAATTGAAAAATTGAAAAAACAAAACATGAATGTAGCCTCCAATAAGTGGTTAGTTGATTGCTTAAGATAAGCTAGCTGATTGTGATTTTCAAAATAGACTCAATGGATTAACTAAAGGGAAAGACTAAGTGAACTGTAAGTCCTTTTTGTTTATGCTACTTTCGAACATCCTTCTTAGTTTTTGTATATATATAAATGATGTTTATTACCTCTGATGTTGTTTCCAAGCTTGATTCAAGATAATTTCTAATGTTTTTCATTTCTTCTATCAAAAACCATTAAATTTCTTTTGCATCTTCTCATCTTTACTCCTTGTAATTGGTCCATGGGGTATTTGCAACCAATCCATTTAATTAGTTGGTTTTGGCACTCTATCACCCTAGAACTATGAAGAACTTGGAGTTAGTGAAGGGAAGCTTGTCCCGTCAATCTAGAAAGCTCCCATTAGATAAAGAGGAGAAATTGATACAAGTGTTGAAGGAACATAAGGAAGCTATTTGATAGACTACAATTGACATCTAAAAATTGCATTCTTTAGTATGCATGCACATAATCCCCTTAGATGACTCAACCTTACACTAAAGGAGGTAGTGAAGAAGGAAAATTTGAAGCTTCCTAATGTAGGTATTATTAACCCAATCTTTAATAGTAAGTGAGTATGTCTAGACCAAATAGTGCCAAAGAAAGGAGGTATGACTGTGGTGATGAATGAAAGGAATGACCTTACACCTACCACTATTGTCATAGGTTGGAGAGTATAGATAGACTAAAGGAAGTTGAATGATGCTACTTGGAAAGATCATTTTCCTTTGCCATTCATTGATTAGATGCTCTCAAGATTTACTAATCATGAGTATCAATGTTTCTTGGATGGATACTTTAGATATAATTAGACAAACATTACACTAGAAGACTAGGAAAAGACTACTTTCGCTAGCCTATATGTTACCTTATCCTTTGCCTTGACTACTTTTTAAAGATGCATGATGGTAACAATCTTAAACATGATTGAACAATGCATTGAGCTCTTCATGTACGATTTTTCAGTGTTTGGGGCTCATTTGAGAAATGCCTAGAGAATTCGTCACTTGTATTGAAAAGATGCAAAGATACTCATCTAACATTGAATTGGAAAGAATTACCTAAGGTTAATTCTTTTCTGCACTTTCAGTCTAGAACCTAATTTGCACGCTAAAGATACCCTCTCAGAACCCATGGTATAATCTAAAGAAAGTTTAACTAAAGAACATTGGAGACAAGACAATTACAATCCGATAAGAATTCAAGTCTATTGTTACATGTATATAGTTGTGGAGGTATGAATTGAAGATTTTTGATGATGTACAATTAGGATTTGACTTAAGAATGGGGAGATAAGTGCATTGATGGGAATCAAACCAATGCAACAATAGGATCCATTACTTAAGCGAGAGCTAAAGGACTACAGAGCCTAACATTGAGAGTCCTTCTTTATCAAATGGAACTCGAAGATACTCACGTAGTGTCTTCATTCACTTTATATGATTGTTTTGTGTTTAATCAGGTACACTTATCAGTATTACAAGAAGGCGATCAAACCAATTAGCACATGGTTTGGAGGATGGTTCATAGTCTATGATTTGAACTGAAATGGACATAGAAGAGCCAACCATGTTGATGGGCTCAAAATCACTTTGAAACACAATCAATGACTCAAATAAAACAAGTCTCAAGTCAATCACAAACCGGTCCACTAGTGAGACAATCCACGTGAACACCTTGTAGATTTTGATGGAAAATGTTGATCAAATGATGTAATTATAATCTTTATTTGTAACATTCACCAAGTAACCACAATAAGGATTGAAAATCACGTGGAAATCAGATCAAAGAAAGCAATAAAACCGTGAAATCCACTTCCCCCTTTCAATAACAAATTCTCGCCACAAGCTAAAATGATATATATATAATTCAAGTGCTCAATGAACAATCAATCTTAAAAGATGATTATTCACCAAAAACAAACACAAATATGTCTAAGAAAGATCCAAATCTACCCTATATATGACTCACTAGAGAAGAAATGAACATACAACAAAGATGGAATCGATATGACTCACAATTCCCCTTCGTCGCACCCGCCATAATTCCAATTCTTGGGTTGAAATTGATAAGAGTTTTGAACTAAGGAAAGAACCCTAATTCCACATGTGAAAGTGTCTCTCAATTCTGCAAAATATGGCTTCCTCAAACCCTCTTCTAAGCAAGTATTTATACTTGCTACTCCTAGGGTTAGAAAGTGGTCAAAATTACAAGTTTGCCACTTTTACAGTGGCTAGTCCCAAAAGAAAATTACAAGGAAATGAAAGTGTCCCAAAATGATTACAATATAAATAGTCCTTGCAAATGAAAAATATATAAAAGAAATTGGTCTTCAAGATGCCAGTCTTCTATAGGACCCATCGGCCCAACTCATTATCGATTCAGGTCGGTCCATGGATAACCCACAAGCTGAGTCTGAGGGAGTTTGTCTATTGACCTATAAAATATGATAAGTGTTCCTGTTGGAAAACACAATACAAGAATAATAGAAAAAAGGTTAATATATAAATAATTCCGAGGTCGATCTGCTCAAAATGGGCCCTCATCGCCAAAATTCGAATTCCTTTAGTTCTTGCCCTAATGATAGGTCTTATCTGATTTTGATTCCTATTATCTCCTCAAGCCTCAAAAAGATTTGTCCTCAAATCTAGTAGATCAAATGCAGTAGAGACTTTGTTTCCTCCTAGCAAGCCACCTGAAGAAATATCACTATAGAATCCCAAAATCTGAAATACCATGTTTGGTGATTGTTTTCTCTCCTCCATTTCTAGGATGTATCTCATCTGCAACACAAATAATGCTCCATTATCCAATAAAGTCGCCCCTGTATCAACCTATTCCACTGAAACCATTTCCTCCTTTTCTAACTCATCTGTATGTTGCTGATCCTTATGGTCTTCTAATGGTTGGCCCCACTACTCATTACCCTCTGAAACCTCTAAAGGTGAACATAACTATATCTGAACAGTCTGGCTCTTTGGTGATCTGCTTATCTGACTATGATCATCAAGATCCTCTGAAGGTTAGCACATCGGTGTCTGACAAATTTTATGCTCTAAGGTTTGGCTTGTGTCACTAGAGCCCTCAAGAACCTTTGAAGGTTGGCATACCTATGTCTGTAAAGTTTGGTCCTCTGAAGGTTTGATCATGTGGCTATGATCCTCAAGATTCTATGATGGTTGTTTTATCTATCTTTGCATCTCTGGACCTCTAATGGTGACATAGGGTTCAATACTATACGTTTACCATCTTTTTTGAACATATAAGTATTTCTATACCCATCATGTAATACCATCCTATCATACAACCATGGTCTACCAAGTAATATATAGGATGCACAAAGAGGAAAAATATCACATTCAAGCTCATCATAATACTTGTCCCCTATACTGAAGGGTACCCTAGCCCTTTGGGTCACACAAAGACCATCTGATCATTCAACCAATGTAATGTATAGGGTTTGGGATGTAGGATAGTTTCAAGTTTCAACTTCAATTACTAATGATGCAACTACAACATTAGTACAACTACCACCATAATTAATAATTGCGCACAAGTTTCCTTATACCCTACAAGAAGTATGGAACAAGTTTTCTCTTTGTGCCTCATCAATGGTTTGAAAGGATGTCAAGTCCCGATGCAATATATTGGTAGACAAATACAACTCACTTCACATTGTTGCTTACTGATTTCAATAACCTCAATACACTTCACCACACCACGGTAACATACCCTTACATGCCCCAACACACCTACGGTGCTCACAATCAACCAATACAAGAAATGCTTATTGTTACTTCAAGTAAAGTCAAGTGAAATAATTGAAGCACAATGAAATAGTTCTTGGTACCTCAAGTAAAGTTAAATAAATGAAGTACACACAATTATTTCTAGGTAGTTAAGAATTAAATTCAACTAGCAAGTGTTTAAGTAATGAGTTTCAATTACTTTCACACTTTAATGCTTGTTTTTGAATTCAAACTTCACCACTCAACTTTCCTTTCTAGCGAAAGTTTTACACCCACAATGAGTCTTAATGTGCAGCACCTTACACTACACACAACTCCACAATTTTCACCACCACACACACCTCACTCCTACACGGTGCAACCAATTCACTACAACACTATTACACGTTATAAATTTTTTTTTTTTTAAATTCCACAAGTTACTCCTTCATAAGCAACTCTACGGCAACAACAACAATTATACTACCACTTCCTCGGCAAGAACATCAACACAACAAATATACCACTTTCCACAAATGCAATTTGAAACTTATCAATAGGCAGCAACTCCAATTTGAATTTCAACCTCCTCACTAATTGCAAGCCTTCCTCAATTGGTAAGAAATGGATTTCAAATTCAAATAAAACTCATTAACTCCCACAACTTAATGGTGTGTTTGAATTCAAATAGATTCCTTACTACTCAAATCAATGCAAATCTCTAAAATACACTTCCCTAATTCAGAATTTGCAAAATGGAATTACAACAACAAGCTTCACAACCTCCTCCACTCAACAAGCTAGTCACGACAAGAAAATGGTAACTTTTCAAGTTCAAAAAATTGTTGAATCAACAACACTTCTATTCTCCTTCCCTTCCACGAAAATAATCAATCACAAGAAGATACAACAATCCTCCCAATCCAACTCCAACAAGCACCAAATCAAAATTCCAATCAAGATAATTTTCGCAACTCACAAACTACAATAACGCAATTGCGGTTCACAATTAAATAACCCTAATTGAATATGATAATCACGAAATCAACCAACAATTAATCCCTTCTCTCAACTTGTGCTCTGATACCAAAAGATGATGTGCTCAAAACCACTTTGAAACACAATCAATGACTCAAATAAAACAAGTCTCAAGTCAATCACAAACTGGTCCACTAGTGAGACAATCCACGTGAACACCTTGTAGATTTTGATGGAAAATGTTGATCAAATGATGTAATTATAATCTTTATTTGTAACATTCACCAAGTAACCACAATAAGGATTGAAAATCACGTGGAAATCAGATCAAAGAAAGCAATAAAATCGTGAAATCCACTTCCCCCTTTCAATCACAAATTCTCGCCACAAGCTAAAATGATATATATATAATTCAAGTGCTCAATGAACAATCAATCTTAAAAGATGATTATTCACCAAAAACAAACACAAATATGTCCAAGAAAGATCCAAATATACCCTAGATATGACTCACTAGAGAAGAAATGAACATACAACAAAGATGGAATCGATATGACTCACAATTCCCCTTCGTCGCACTCGCCACAATTCCAATTCTTGGGTTGAAATTGATAAGAGTTTTGAACTAAGGAAAGAACCCTAATTCCACACGTGAAAGTGTCTCTCAATTCTGCAAAATATGGCTTCCTCAAACCCTCTTCTAAGCAAGTATTTATACTTGCTACTCCTAAGGTTAGAAAGTGGTCAAAATTACAAGTTTGCCACTTTTAAGGTGGCTAGTCCTAAATGAAAATTACAAGGAAATGAAAGTGTCCCAAAATGATTACAACATAAATAGTCCATGCAAATGAAAAATATATAAAAGAAATATGGTCTTCAAGATGCCGGTCTTCTATAGGATCCATGGCCCAACTCATTACCGGTTCAGGTCGGTCCATGGATAACCCACAAACTGAGTCTGAGGGAGTTTGTCCATTAACCTATAAAATATGATAAGTGTGCTTGTTGGAAAACACAATACAAGAATAATAGAAAAGAGGTTAATATATAAATAATTCTGAGGTCGATTTGCTCAAAATGAGCCCTCATCGCCAAAATTCAAATTCCTTTAGTTCTTGCCCTAATGATAGGTCTTGTCGGATTTTGATTCCTATTATCTCCTTGGGCCTCAAAAAGATTTGTCCTCAAATCTGGTAGATCAAATGCAATAGAGACTTTGTTTCCTCCTAGCAAGCCACCTAAAGAAATATCACTGTAGAATCCCAAAATCTGAAATACCACGGGTGGTGATTGTTTTCTCTCCTCCATTTCTAGGATGTATCTCATCTGCAACACAAATAATGCTCTATTATCCAATAAAGTCACCCCTATATCAACCTGTTCCACTGAAACCGTTTCCTCCTTTTCTAACTCATCTGTATGTTGCTGTTCCTCATGGTCTTCTAATGGTTGGCCCCATTGCTCATTACCCTCTGAAACATCTAAAGGTGAACATAATTATATCTGAACAGTCTAGCTCTCTAGTGGTCTGCTTGTCTGACTATGATCATCAAGATCCTCTGAAGGTTGGCACATCGGTGTCTGACAAATTTTATGCTCTAAGGGTTGGCTTGTGTCATTAGAGCCCTCAAGAACCTTTGATGGTTAGCATACCTACATCTGCAAAGTTTGGTCCTCTAAAGGTTTGATCATGTGGCTATGACCCTCAAGATTCTGTGATGGTTGTTTTATCTGTCTTTGCATCTCCTGGACCTCTAATGGCGACATAGGGTTCAATACTAGACGTATTAGTAAAAATACTTATAAAGGGGAACAATAAAAGATACTTAAGATATTTTACAACTTATTATCACGTGAAAGGGGCTTTCTCTCTTTTCATATACACTCTTATCAATTCCAATTAGGGTTGTGGTGAGTGGAGGCTTAGGTTGTGTATTGAATCAACAATTGCAAGTTGTTTCCACATTCTACTAGTGAGTGATATCTGGTATGAATTTCGAATTTTTATTTTGTTCATGTTCCATGGAAAATTAGGGTTCTACGTTAAAAAAGGGGATCTATGTTAAATTGGACATGGTTGTTCAATTGTTCTTAAATTTGGATTGTTTGATTGCAATTGAAGTGGCATATCATCTTTTGGTATCAGAGCTTACGGTTTAGAGAGGGAATTGCGCGTGGAAGTATTGATCTTGATTTGGGAATTTAAGGTTTACGTCGTGCACTTGTTCAATTGTTGATTGTGTGAATTGAAATTAGATATATTACATGAATTGTGTTGTGTTCTATTAATCATTACGGATTGAAATTGACAAAAGGACTACCTTAGGGTTCTTGCCGTGGATGAATTGGGGGCTTACTACAATGGATTCCATAAGTGTGTAATTGAGTAGTAATTGTGCATTAAAGTGCTATGAATGCTCCATTGACTTAAATTGAGGAGAGTGCATTTAGTGTATGTGTAATGTGATGTTGTAGTACACATGATTTGAATTGAATTTCAATAAGGTGTAATTGTTGAAATGTGTTATGAATTGATGAATTTTGTGCCGTGAAGTGTGTTTATGGGTTAAAAAAAAAAATTTGTGCAGTGAAGTGTGTTTGAGAGTTAAAGGATTTGTTGATGAGAGCCAAGCCAGAAGATGGAATGTGGATCTTCTTGAAGTGCCACCTGGACCAATCACAAGAGCTCGAGCGAAATGATTCAAGGAAGCACTTAATGGGTTGATAAAGGATGTCGAAGAAGCCGAGAAGGATTGGAGCAACCATGAGAATGCACTTGCATTTGTACAAGTCATTCAAGGAGATCAAAGCATAGGAGGTCAAAGCTGCCGGCCTTGACAACACTGGCATAAACACTGCCGCTAGCATTGACCCGGCGTTGCCATCCGTGCGCGATAGAAGGACTACGCCGGCTTACAACGCCGCCGGCCTTTCTACCCGGCGTACATCCTACGTTACCGGCTTTCATTCCCTGTTTGTTATTTTCCGTGACTTTATGATGTTATGTCATTTTGGGCTTTTATTATTACGAGTTGTAAACCCTAATATAAGCTTCTAGGGTTGCGAATAGAACATGGAACACACATACAAGGTTGAATAACACATTTTAAGAGAATTCCTCTCTTGGTTCTCTAAAGAACTTCTCTTGAACTTATCAGATTTCTTCCGTGGCGTTCATCTCGACTTATCAATCGGTCTTTCATCCCAATTGTGGCGTCAACAGAATATACCAAGGTTCTTACCCCACTGATAGGCAACGGGTCGCGGTTCCACTCGATTGTATTGGCATCTTGGGTTGCAATTCCGAACGTATTGGTATTAGGTTTCGTCACACGTGGGCGTGGTTCGTATCAGTTTAGTATCAGAGCCTAGGTTTGTTAAACATCAGTTTGGTTTGAGGAAGGTAACTTCAAAACCCTAACTCCAATCGTTTATATCAATTGTTCATATCAAGTTTCGTGTTGTCATAGCTTCGTTCTCAAGTTCATAGTGTTAATTGTTTTCTAGAGAGTGTAGTGCATCCTATTAATTTTTTTACAAACCAAAAAAAAGAACAAAAAAAAAAATCAAGACAAAAAAAAAAAGAACGTGAATAATAACAAAACAAAGGCAACAAAAAAAGGAAAGAAAAAGAGGAAAATTTCGAGCCCCTACAGTTGTTTTGAATTCTACGGAAGGGATTGGTGTAGTTTGGGTTAGTTCCAAGAGAATTGAGAAGAGGAATTGGTGAGTTGATATTATCATTGCTTGTGAGAATACACGAGTGATTGTGGGATATCATCTTTTGAGTGAAACACATAAGGGAGTGAATCGTGAGGCTTAATCATATATATATTTGTGTTAGTACTAATTTTTTACTACAGGAACTATGTCGAGGCAACATTCTCCTGAAGGTGAGAGGGGAAGGTTTGATGCTAGGTTAGTGATTGAGACGTTGAGGAGTGAGATGAAGAGGATGTTTTAGGAGGGCATGGAACAAATTCATGAGACGGTGGAGTAAAAACTAGAGCAATCTAAAAACGTCTTCTAAGGGCGTAAGAGGGAGAGTTGTTCTAGGAGAGTACAAAGAGGTGGAGATGAAATGTCTGATGATGAATTTGATGAACCTTCTGTCAGGAGTTATAGAGGTTATGGTGGTAGGAATAGAGGAACTAGGGATTGGGAAGATAGAGGAGATAGGAATAGAGAGGATAATCAATTGAGTAGTATAAAGATGAAGATTCCTCCTTTCCAAGGGAAGAATGATCCCGAGGCGTACTTAGAGTGGGAGAAGAAGGTAGAGATGGTGTTTGAATGTCACAATTATAGTGGGAGAAAGAAAGTGAAGCTTGCTGCCATTGAGTTTTCAGATTACACCATAGTGTAGTGGGATCAATTGATGTTGAATAGAAGAAGGAATGGCGAAGCACCTATTGAGTCTTGGGAAGATATGAAGAGGGTGATGAAGAAGCGGTTTGTGCCTGCGTATTACTATCGTGAATTGCACAACAAATTGCAAACTCTTAAACAGGGAAGCCAAAGTGTAGATGAGTATTTCAAGGAGATGGAGGTTACTATGATTAGGGCGAATGTAGAGGAAGATAGAGAGGCTACCATGGCTAGGTTTCTTGTTGGGCTGAATAGAGAGATTCAAAATGTCGTAGAATTGCAACATTATGTGGAATTAGAAGATATGGTTCACATGGCTATAAAGGTTAAGAACCAACACAGGAGGAAAGGTAGTAGTACTGCACGGTTTCAATAGGGTGCTAGTTCATCCACCTAGAAGACTAACCAATGGAAGAAAGAAGAAAAGTCTTTACCCACCAAACCAAAAGGAGAGCAGAGGCAAGCGGGTTCTACTCCTAGTAACCAAGGTAAACCTAATTCTACTACTCCTAGAAATCATGACATTAAATGTTTTAAATGCCAAGGCAGAGGCCATATTGCTAGTCAATGTCCGAATAAGCGTATTATGATTCTGCGTGATGATGGTGAGTATGAGATTGAGGGGGATAGTGAAGAGGATGATATGCCTCCATTGGAGGATGCTAGTGATGACGAGGAGCCTGCAGTAGGGAAGTTAGTGGCGGTAGTAAAGCGAGATTTGAATGTGCAGGTAAAGGAAGAAGAGGAGGTGCAACGAGAGAATATCTTTCATACTAGATGTTATCTAGGTGATCATATTTGCAGTTTGATCATTGATAGGGGGAGTTACACTAACGTGGTGAGTACTTTCATTGTCGAGAGGTTGGGACTCAAGACTACTAAATACCCTAGTCCATATAAATTGCAGTGTCTGAATGATAGTGGTGAGACTAAGGTGAGCAAGCAAGCCAACAAGGGTCATCGACAAGCTGTCTTTGAACCTGGAGATTGGGTTTGGGTTCACATGCGCAAAGAGCGGTTTCCTGTGCAGCGTCGATCTAAATTACTTCCTAGAGGCGATGGACCATTTCAAATTCTTGAACGCATTAATGATAATGCATACAAGATAGATTTGCCAGGTGAGTATCAAGTAAGTGCTACTTTTAATGTTACTAATCTGATTCCTTTTGATGTAGGTGATGATTTGAGGACAAATCCTTTTCAAGAGGAGGGCAATGATGAGAGCCATGATGGGAGCGAAGCCAGAAGATGGAATGTGGATCTTCTTGAAGTGCCACCTGGACCGATCACAAGAGCTCGAGTGAAACGATTCAAGGAAGCACTTAATGGGTTGATAAAGGATGTCCAAGAAACCAAGAAGGATTGGAGCAACCATGAGAATGCACTTGCATTTGTACAAGTCATTCAAGGAGAACAAAGCATAGGAGGTCAAAGCTGCCAGCCTTAACAACGCTGGCATAAACACTGTTGGCCTTGACCCAGCGTTGCCATCCGCGCGCGACAGAAGGACTACACCAGCTTACTACGCCACCAGCCTTTCTACCCGGCGTACATCCTACGCCGACTACTACGCCGGCTCCTACGCCGCCGGCTTTCATTCCCTGTTTGTTATTTTACACTACTTTATGATGTCATGTCATTTTGGGCTTTTATTATTACGAGTTGTAAACCCTACTATAAGCTTCTAGGGTTGAGAACAGAACATGGAACACACATACAAGGTTGAATAACACATTTTGAGAGAATTCCTCTCTTGGTTCTCTAAAGAACTTCTCTTGAACTTATCGGATTTCTTCCATGGCGTTCATCCCGACTTATCAATCGGTCTTTCATCCCGATTGTGGCGTCAACAGAATATACCAAGGTTCTTGCCTCACTTATAGGCAATGGGTCGCGGTTCCACTCGATTGTTTGGGCATCTTGGGTTGCAATTCCGAACGGATCGGTATTGAGTTTCGTCACACGTAGGCGTGGTTCATATCATTTATGCCATGGAGTGTGTTTATGAGTTGAAGGAATTTGTGCCATGAGTATGTGTTTGAGAGTTGGAGAACTTGAGCCATGAAGGTATGTTGTGAGTTGGAGGAATTTAATGTGGTGAAGGTGTGTTTATGATATAAAAGAAAAAAAAAAACTACTTTTGTGCCACGAAGGCGTGTTTGTGGATTGGAGAAATTTTTGTCAAACCTTTAATTCAACAAATCATGTCAAACGACAGTGTTAATGGCGGAATTGGGAATGAGGCCAATAGTCAAGTTAGAGGAGGGGGTTAGGGACGTCGTGCTGTAGGTGGAAGAAAAACTTTAGAAGAGCAGTTACAAGACCTGACTACTATTGTTACTAATCTAGCAACACGGGTCGATCAGATGACATTGCCATAACCACTAGTGGAAAATCCATAAGCACACCCACCTCAGGTAGCCCTTAATGATGCATATAGGGTAGGAGTAGTAGGAGGAAATAGGGGTAGGCAAATGGGAGGAGATTATCACACTTATCAGGAGGAAAGGGATGATAACTTTGAGGATGAACTTTATCCTAACCATGAGTTCAAGCCGCCTAGGGGTCTAGAATATGTAAAATTGTAGATTCCTTCATTTGTTGAAAAGAGGTTTGTAGAGGATTATCATGACTAAGAAGATAAGGTGGAGGGACTTTTTGAATATTATGAAATTAGTAACCATACTCAAGTTCATCTATCAACCTAAGGTAACATTTCTTGGATTTATTTTGACTGGTTTTGGTGTAAAGGTAGATGAACAAAAAGTGAGGGTTTTTGGATTAGCCAACACTATAATCAATTTCTGAGGTAAGAAGTTTACATGGGTTGGCTTCTTTCTATAAACATTTTGTCAGGAATTTTAGTAGTATTGCCAGTCCATTAACTGAGTTGACTAAAAAGAATGTTCCTTTTGTTTGGGGAGAATGGGCCCAAAAGAGTTTTGAGGAATTAAAAGCAAAGCTAACTAGTGCTCCAGTGTTAGCATTACTAGATTTTGATAAGATTTTTAAATTGGAGTGTGATACCTCTAGGGTAAGAATCGGTGTTGTGTTAATGTAGGAAAAGAGGTCCATGGCTTATTTCAGTGAGAAACTAAGTGGTGCACCTCTAAACTACTTAGTTTATGATAAGGAATTCTATTCCTTAGTAAAGGCATTAATAACATGGCAGCACTACCTTCTTCCTAAAGAGTTTATTATTTATACAGATCATGAGTCACTACAACACTTTAAATGTCAACAACATCTATTAAAACGCCAAGCTAAATGGGAGAAATTCCTAGAGAGCTTTGCCTATGTGATTAAGTACATGAACGGGAGCATGAACATTGTAGCTGATGCCTTATCATGCAAGTATGTACTTATCACTTCTCTACAATCAAAGCTGCTTGGGTTTGAATTAATGAAGGAATAGTATGTTCTTGATGAATACTTGAAATTAATTGTTGAGTGATGCTCTGGAGAAAATGTGGTAGATCGGTATTATATGATTGATGGCTTTCTGTATAAAGTAGAAAAATCATGTATACCCTATGGTTCTGTGATGCTCTAGAGGGTTATCTAGGCATTTTGGTGAAAAGAGAACTTTAGAATTATTAAAAGAAAATTTTTATTGGAGGGGAATGTTAAAGGATGTCCATAAGGTGTTGGAGAGATGTGGTGTTTATAAGAAGGGAGTTTAGGGTGAATACATGCCTTTACCTCTGCCTACACAACCTTGGATTGATATTAGCATGGATTTTATCTTAGGTCTTCCCAGGATACAAAGAGGTAAAGACTCCATCATAGTGGTCGTTAACCGTTTTAGCAAAATGTCACATTTTGTGTCTTGCCACAAAACAAATGACACACTTTTATAGCTAACCTTTTTGTGTAGGAGATTGTACGATTACATGGTGTTCCCTATAGTATAGTTTCTAATAAAGACACTAAGTTTCTTAGTTTCTTCTAGATGACACTTTAGAAATGACTTGGTACTAAATTTATGTATAGTACATCATGTCAGCCCTAGACAGATGGCTAAATGGAGGTTTTCAATCATGCTCTTGGTGCCTTATTAAGAGCAACGGTTGGCAAGAATCTTACCGATTGGGACTTATGTCTTCATATTGTTGAGTTCGCTTACAATAGGTCAACTCATAGTTCAATCGGTAAGTATCCCTTTGAAGTCGTGTATGGCTATAATCCTACCCTTCCATTAGATTTAATAGCTAATCTAGCAACAAAGGAAGAAAGCTTGAGTGGAGTAAAGCATGCAAAGGATATTCAGAAGCTTCATTAAAAGGCTTTTAAACATCTTAAGAAAACTCAGGAATAGCAAAAACTTCAAGGCAACAAAATTAAGAAAACCAAAATTTATATTCCAGGTGATCCAGTTTGGATTTATCTCAGGAAAGATAGGTTTCCTCACAAGAAATCATAGAAGCTCTCACCTAAAGCAGATGGACCATTCAAAATTCAAAAGCGCATCAACAACAATGCCTACAGGGTGGAGTTACCAAGAGAATATGGCATCTCTACTACATTTAATGTTGCAGATCTATCGCCTTACTTACTAGATGATACTCATGAAGACCCATTAGATTTGAGGGAAAATCTTCCACAAGCTTGAGAAGATGATAGGAATCGAACCAATGCAATAACAAAACCTATTACCCAAGCAGAGCTAAAGGACTACAGAGCCTAACATTGAGAGTCCTTTTTAATCAAATGGAACTTGAAGATACTTACATAGTGTCTTCATTCACTTTATATGATTGTTTTATATTTAATCAGGTACACTTATCAGTATTATAGGAAGGCAATCAAACTAGTTATGGCATGGTTTGGAGGATGGCTCATAGTCCATGATTTGAACCAAAATGGACATAGAAGAGTCGACCATGTGTTAAGTATTTTTGGACCGAAATGGACATAGAAGAACCAGCCATGTGTTATGTATTTTCATTATGTTGTTTTTCCATATTTAGGGATTAATATAAATACTTGTAAAAGGGAACAACAAAAGACACTTCACATATTTTACAGCATATTATCATGTGAAAAGGGCTTTCTCTCTTTTCATATACACTCTTATCAATTCCAATTAAGGTTGTGACGAGTGGAGGCTTGGATTGTTGTGTGTTGAATCAACAATTGCAAGTTGTTTCCTCATTCTACTATTGAGTGATATCTGGTAAGAATTTTGAATTTTTATTTTGTTCTTGTAACAAGGAAAATTAGGGTTCTATGTTCAAAAAGGGGATCCATGCTAAATTGGACATAGCTGTTCAATTGTTCTTAAATTAGGATTGTTTGATTGCAATTGAAGTGGCATATCATGCATAAGAACTGCCAATCTGAGAGGTTAGATCACATTCTGTAACAAGTACTATAATTCATATCAATATAATAGAATTAGCAATTTTCTATGGGAGAATAATACGTAATGAGGATTAAGATCATTAATGATTTGGTTAAGGTCAGAAAAGTTTAGGAATTTCAAGATTTAGAAAGTGTACTCGTAGTGAATATAGAGATACACGAGCCTTCAACACGACCAGTTGCGACTGTGTTAAGAGCTTAAAGTGGATCGAGAAATATACGGTCTCCCAACACAACCGTGTTGAAACTATGTTGAAAACCTAAAATGTACAGAGAGATACATGGCCTCTTAACATGATTGAGTTAAGTTTGTGTTGAAAACAAAAAAACAAAAAACAACATGACCTCTCAACATAAACATGTTTAGGTCCTATTGATGAATAGTGAATAAAGAGATACATGACCTCTTAACATGACTATGCTAAGACTATGTTGAAAAAAAAAAAAAGTAACACGACCTCTCAACATGACTATGTTGAGGTTGTGTTAATGAGTAATGAACAAAGAGATACATGACCTCTCAACATTACCATGTTGAGACCATGTTGAAAAAGAAAAAAAGAGAGAAAAAATTTATACGGCCTTTGACATGGTTATGTACTACCTCATGTCCAACTACACGACCTCCAACATGATTATGTTAAGTTGAAATGCATCTATTTTCCTTTTGATATTTATGGGAATGCTATCCTAAAAACAAATAATTTGAATCATGTATAGGTTTAGAATAATTGTGAAGCTAGAAAAGCATAAGATAAACCAAGTTTTACAATGTCAGGTATGTGTATACCATGTTTGTTGCTTGTGCTTGATAAATTAGATTTTTGTGTGTGGATTTAATAATATTCTAAACAAACTTTATTGATTGTGCATGCGATTACGAATTGTTGGGTCCAAGAAACCAAGTGTAGGTCGGTGTTCTTGAGGTGGAACCTTAATGATCAGTATGTGACGTTGTCCCTAGTGGAGTCATGTACCAAAATGATCCAGGTCTCCTGTGGAAGGTTGTGCTGTAAAATGTTGTCATGTGGAAGCTTGTGACGTATATTGGTAAAGGTTATAGTGTACGAACTCATGGACTCGTGAACAGTGGGGAGTACCCACTATCATATATATATTAGTATTATATATGGCTATGGAAGGTTAATGTGTGAGGACTCATAGACTCATAAACAGTGGGGCATATCCACTATCATATATATATAATTATTATGTGTGGAAATAGACTCATGGACAAAGAGGTATATCTTTGTCATATATATACATGTATATGTTGCTAGTGGATGGATTGTGAAAGGATGTTTAGGAATGTTATGTGTGATGATGTTTATGATGTGACGGTGTATTGGCTAAAGATTGTGAAAGATAAATAAAATTGTATATGAATATTATGATACATCATGCACGTGTTATTGTTTCTAGCATAGCATGCGTGCATGTGTGTAGGTATGCACTATATCGAGTGTTAACTTACCCCTCGTAGGAAATTCTTTTTAGTTGAAGATGTTATAGGAGAGATTGTAGGGTATGATAAAACCCCAATAGAAACGAATTAAGATATGGAGGAGAATGTGGAGTATATATATTATGAAGAGTAGGATCCTGATGAGAAGAAAGGAGAATATGGAAAAATTTGTAATTATGATTTAGATTATCTTGTGATTTAAATTGTTGAAGGCTTCCACTATATTTAAATTGAGGAAATTGAACAAGTATTATATTTGCGAGGATATACATTTCTTTCAAAAATTGTGGTATCTTTAGAGTTTATGAATGCTTTTGTTGTAGTAATTTAAGAGGTTCCTTTAATTGAAAGATAATGTTTAGAGGATTGTAGTAATTAAGCCTTTGTGTGTCTTCTAGTATTGAGGACATGTGGTAGGCCGTAGCGTACTCGAGTTTTTGGGCATTACAACTCAGGTGGTATTAGAACATTAGTTGATGATCCTTAGAAGTTTAGGCTTTGATCAAAAGATGTAGGTTTGTGATCCCTAAAGCTTAGGTTAATGAATTTATAAACTACTTAGGCTTAATGATCATTAGAATTAAGTGTGGATCAATAGTATTAGTTCAAACAATAGAAAGTAAGTTATGATCATTAGGTGAATTAAGTATTAGGTTTATAGGATAAAGATATATACTAAGAGTGGTTAGAAAAAGGAACTAATATTATTGATTTGTGAACTCCTTCAGTAATATTGAAAATGTCATGTTTAAATTTTTCATACTCTTAGGAATGTATATATATTCTTATACCATTCCTCATTATTGTATTTTGTTTTGTAGAATGCTTGGGAAAATTTCAAGACTAAGATCATCCTCAAGAGCTGGAGGTGATGCTCTTGACAATAGAATGTCCCCTAGAGCCTATCATCAGGGATAAGGAGGGAATGAGGTGAATGCTACACAAACGCTAGAAGCTATCAATACTCTAGTAAGAATAGTGGTACAACAACAGCAACTGATACAAGATATGCAAGTGCTAAACATGAGACAAGCTTAGATGATGGGAGAGACTAGAGAGAGGCTAGCTGGAGAAATGGGTCTAGACTATTTTGTTAGAATGGTCAGGGAATTCAAGCCTAAGGTTGACGATCCATTGGATGATAACCAGTGGATTGATGAGCTAGAAAAGACTTTTGAAGCACTACGGAAACCTGGGGATAAGAAAGTGAAATATGTAGTGTATCTACTGAGAGGCTCAACTTTTGAATAGTGGTCAAGCATTTCCAGACTCACTATAGGAGTAATCACTTGGGATAGGTTTAAAAAGATATTGTATGAATAGTATTTCCCAACCACCATTAGGGATAGAATGTAGGCATCATATTACAACTGTTGTTAGGGAAAGAGATTAGTAGATGAATATGAGATGGAACTCAACTATTTGATGAAGTTCATGCCACCTACATTCAAAGCTAAGGAGAAGTCTATGGTGCTTCGGTTTGTGTTGGGATTGGAGCTTACATTACAGCATGAGGTGGTTGCCTTCCAACTAAAAACCTACTCGGAGGCTGTAAACAAAGCAAAACTTTTATAACAAAGTCACAAGAGAATGAACGAGATGAGAAACTTGGGAACAAGAGTGGTATTGGGGAAAAGACCCATTTAGAATATTATAATTCAAGATAAGGGTAAAAGGCCTCACATAGTGCAGACCAAATCTGTGGTCGTAGCAGCACTTTCCTCCCAAGTGAAAACCTTATATGTGGGATAAAGTAACAAGTGTGGAAGATTTATGTGCCACATGAGCTAAACAATTGTAAATGGCCAGAGGGTGCCTGTTTTTCATGTGGGAAGATGGGATATAGCAAGAAAACCTATTAGGAGAGGTCAATCCCATTGACATTTTATTCTTCTACAAATATAAGGGTTACAGGATAGTGGATTGCACGAAAAATAAAAAACAAAATGTATAGCTAGCACTAGTAGTAAGAAACTAGACTAGGAATAATAACAGTAGATCTCAATAGGTAGGGCCATGGTAAAGGGCACTAGCACAAGTGTTTGCACTACAAAGACAAGAAACTCTAAATATAGAGACCTTAGTAGGTACACTATTAGTGAATTTTGCTAAAGCATGTATATTGTTTGACACTGGTACATCACATTCATGTATATCTGACACATTTAGAAGTAAATATAATGTATGTAAAGAAGTGCTAAATGCTTTATTGAGCTTGAGTATCCTTATGGGTGTAGGTAGAGGATTGAACCAAATATGTAGAAAGGTCTATATAGAAGTACAAGGTAGAATATTGATTGTTGATCTAGACATGACCGATTTTGATGTAATTTTAGGAATGGATTGGTTAATCAGACATCATGCAATGATAGATTGTCATGATATGACCATCCATTTCAACACACCAGAAGGAGAACAATTTAAGTTTACATTGGAAACTTATAGACCAATAGGATTGCCAACTTATGAACTATGGGGTAAAAGTATAATGGCATCGGTAGCAGTTGAAGCTGAAGAGGTGATGGAAATTAAGAGAGTAAAGGTAGTGAAGGAATTTACTAAAGTATTTCTAGATGACCTACTCGATTTACCTCTTGTAAGGAGATTGAATTTAGCATAGATACAATGCCTAGTACGACTCCCATATCAAAAGCCTCGTATCATATGACGCCGACAGAGTTGAAAGAACTGAAGGAATAAATACAATAACTATTGGACAAAAAGCTTATCAGACCAAGTGTCTCACCATAAGGTGCGTCGGTATTATTTGTGAAGAAGAAAGACAACAACATGTGGTTATGTACAGAGTACTGGGAGTTGAATAAGGTTACAATTAAAAATAAATACACTTTCCCAATGATTAACGACTTGTTTGACCGGTTACAAGGAGCTCAACTTCTTAAAAATAGACTTGAGATCCAAGTATCATCAATTGAGGATCAAAGAGGAGGATACCTAGAAAACTGCTTTCAAAACTAGATACGGGCATTATGAGTTCTAAGTAATGCCTTTTGGACTCATAAATGCACCGAAAACTTTCATAGATTTAATGAACTACATATTTTGGGAATACTTGGACAAGTTTGTCATCGTATTCATAGATGACATTTTAATATACTCTAGAAATGAAGTAGATCATGAGTAGCACTTTTTTGGACTCACAAATGCACCGACAACTTTCATGGATTTAATGAACCACATATTTTGGGAATACTTGGACAAGTTTATCATCGTACTCATAAATGACATTTTAATATACACTAGAAATGAAGTAGATCACGAGTAGCACTTGAGGGTAGTATTGAGTAGATTGCATGCAAAAAAGTTATATGCCAAGTTTAAGAAGTGTGAGTTTTGGTTGAAGCAAGTCACCTTTTTGAGACATGTGATTAGTAAGGATAGATTATCTATAGATCTTAAGAAGATAAGAGCTATAAATGAATGGCCCAAGCCAAGGACCGTAACAGAAATTAGAAGCTTCCTAAGGTTAGTAGGATACTACAGAAGATTTATAGAAAGATTTTCCAAACCGGTAACCCCTTTGACCAAGTTAACTTAAAAAGGAGTCAAGTTTGTATAGGATAACTAATGTGAAGCAAGCTTCATGATATTGAAAGAGAGATTGACTTTTAATTTATGGTGTATAGTGATGCCTCTATTTAAGGGCTCAAATGTGTGTTGATGTAGAATGATAGGGTGATTGCTTATGCATCTAGGCAATTGAAGCCTTATGAGAAGAATTACTTAACATGATCTTGAATTGGTAGTCATGGTATTTGCACTTAAGTTATGGAGACATTACTTATATGGGGAGAAGTGTAGAATATTTATAGATCACAAAAGCCTCAAGTACTTATTTACCTAAAAAGAGCTAAATATGTGGCAAAAAAGCTAGCTAGAACTAATAAAAGACTATGACTTAAACGTCCAGTATCATCCCAAAAAGGCAAATGTAGTTGCCGATGCACTTAGTAGAAAGAAGCGTGGTAATCTAGCAACGATGATCATAGCTCAAAAGAAAATATTGGAAGATATGCATAAACTGACTTGTAGATTGTGACCTAGGAAGTTAGAGTTAAATTGTCCAGTTTATGAATACAACCAGTATTAATTGATAGAATAAAAGTTGCACAAGTTGAAGATGTGGGCATACAAGAAATAAAGAAAAGAATGGAAGAGGGAAAAGCTATAGAATTTAATGAAGAGGTAGAGAGGGTGTTGAGGTATGGTCATAGGTTATGTGTGCTAAGTATAGATGAATTGAAGAAAAAGATATTGAAGGAAGCACACTATTTTGTGTACTCTATACACCCTAAAAGTACTAAGATGTATAAAGACCTGAAGAACAATTATTGGTGGAGGAATATGAAGAGAGAAGTGGCTGATTATGTATCTAAGTGTATGACCTGCGAATAAATTAAGATAGAACATTAGAGACCCCCTGGCATGTTACAACATTTACCTATACCATAGCGGAAATGGGAACATGTGACCATGGACTTTGTCACAGCATTACCCCGATCGTAAGTAAGTTGGACACAGTATAGGTAATTATGGATCGGCATACAAAATTAGCACACTTCATACTAATAGGTACTAGGTATAAACTAGAGAAGCTAGCATAAATTTACATCTAAGAAATTGTAAGGTTGTATAGGATACTAGTGTCCATAGTGTTAGATAAAGATATGAGATTTGTGGGGAAGGTTTGGAATACTCTACGTAGAGCTTTAGGGACAAAGCTACAATTTAGTATGGCTTTTCACCCACCTACAAACGAATGGTTAATTAGAGCAAACAATTCAAATATTGGAGGATATGATGAGGGTGTGTACATTAGACCTTAGTGGAAATTAGGATGAACATCTACCCTTCGTGTAGTTTACCTACAACAATAGTTATCAAGCTACCATCCAAATGGCACCATATGAGGAATTGTACGGAAGAAAGTGCCGGTTACCATTACATTGGGATGAGGTAGGTGAGAAACAAATATTTGGATGTGATCTAGTGCAAGATGCAGTAAACAAAGTGAAGTTGATCAGGCAAAGAATGTAGTCAATTGAAAGCCGCCAAAAGTCATATGTAGATAAGAGGAGATGCTCATTGGAGTTTCAAGTGGGAGATCATGTGTTAATGAAGATCTCACCTATGAGGGGAGTGATAAGGTTTGGACTAAGAGGGAAATTGAATCCCAGATATGTAGGACCCTTGGAAATTCTTGAGAGGATTGGACCAATGGCATATAGACTGGCATTTCCACCAAACCTAGCAAGGGTACACAATGTATTTCACATTTCCATGCTAGAGAAATAGTTACACAACCTAGATTAAATCACAGTGCTGGAACCTCTACAAGTGCAGCTAAATCTCACAATAATGGAAATACCTATCAGAATTGTGGTTACTAAAAAGCAGAATTTGAGAAGACAGGTTATCAAGTATGTCAAGGTGCAATGGAGCAATCAAATTGAAAGAGAAGTAACTTGGGAACTACAAAAAGAGATGAGAAGAAGATACCCAGAACTCTTTAGTAATCTAGCTATTTTCTTAAGACAAAAATTCTTTATAGGGGGGAAGGATGTAAATACTCGAGTAATATTTTATATAAATGTGTGTAATTAACAATAATAAAGCCTACCAAGGATAATGTGGGAAATAAGATTTATGGCTGAGAACAAGATGGTCATTTTGCGATCTAGGTATATAAACTTCCTTTTACCTAGAGTTAATTCTTTTCCACACTTTTTAATCTAAAACCCAATTTACATGCTAAAGAGACCCTCTCAAAACCCATGGTATAATTTAAAGGAAGTCTAATTGAAGAACATTTGAGACAAGCCAATTACGATCCGGTAAGAATTTAAGTCTATTGTTACATGTATATAGTTGTAAAGGTATGAATTGAAGATTTTTTATGATGCATAATTAGGATTTGAGTCAAGAACAGGGAGATAAGTGCATAAGAACAGCTAATCAAAGAGGCTAGATGACATTCCATAACAAGTACCATAATTCATTTCGATATAATAGAATTAACAATTTCTATGGGAGAATAATGCATAATGAGGATTAGGATCATTAAAGATTTGGTTAAGGTTAGAAAAGTTTAGGAATTTTAAGATTTAGAAAGTGTACTCGTAGTGAACATAGAGATACATGGCCTTTCAACACAACCATGTTGTGACTGTGTTAAGAACCTAAAGTGGACCGAGAGATACATGACCTCCCAACACATCTGTGTTGGAACCGTGTGGAAAACCTAAAATGAATAGAGAGATACATGGCCTCTTAACACGATCGTGTTGAGACCATGTTGAAAAAAAAGAAGAAAACAACACGACTCTCAACATAACCATGTTTAGGTTATGTTGATGAATAGTAAATAAATAGATACATAATCTCTCAACATGACCATCTTGAGACCATGTTGAAAAAAAAAAAAAAACAACACGACCTCTCAACATGACAATGTTGAGACCATGTTAAAAAAAAATTTAAAAAAGAGAAAAAATGTATACGACCTTTAGCATGGTCGTGTACTACCTTGTGTTCAACTACAGAGCCTTCAACATGACCGTGTTGAGTTGAAGTGCGTTTATTTTCCTTTTGATATTTATAGGAATACAATCCTAAGAACAAATAATTTGAATCATGTATAGGTTTGGAAGAATTGTGAAGTTAGATAAGTATAAGACAAACCAAGTTTTGCAAAGTTAGGTACGTTTATACCATGTTTGTTGTTTATGCTTGATAAATTAGATTTTTGCGTGTGGATTTAATAATATTATAAACGAACTTGATTGAGTGTACATGTGATTGTGAATTACTGGGTCCAAGAAACCGAGTGTTGGTCACTGTTCTTGAGGTAGCACCCTAATGATCGATATGTGACGTTGTCCATAGTGAAGTCATGTACCGAAATGATCTGGGTCTCATGTGAAAGGTTATGATGTGAAATGTTGTGATGTAAAAGGTTGTGACGTGTATTGGGAAAGGTTGTAATGTATGAACTCATGGACAATAGGAAGTACCCACTATCATATATATATATATTATGTATGGTTGTAGAAAGTTGATGTGTGAGAACTCATGAAATTATGGATAGTAAGGTGTACCCACTATCATATATATATTATTATTATGTGTGGTAATAGACTTATTGACATAGAGGTATATCTTTGTCATATATATATTTATATGTATATGCTACTGGTGGATAGATTATGAAAGGATGTTTAGGAATGTTGTGTATGATGATGTTTATGATGTTGTGGTGCATTGGCTAAAGATTGTGAAAGATAAATAAAATTGTATATGACTAGTATGATGCATCTTGCATGTGTTATTCTTTCAAGCATGGCATGCATGTGTGTGTGTAGGTAGGCACTATACTGGGCATTAGCTTACCCCTCGTGAGAAATGTTTTTTAGTAGTAGATGTTACAGGAGAGATTGTAAAGTATGATGAAACCCTAGTAGAAACCAATCAAGATACGGAAGAGAATATGGAGTACGTGTATTATGATGAGTAGGATCAAGATGAGAAGAAAGGAGAATATGGAAAAATTTGTAATTGTGATTTATACTATCATGTGATTTAAATTGTTGAAGGCTTCCACCATAATGAAATTGAGGAAATTGAACAAGTATTATGTTTGGAAGAATATACATTCTTTCAAAAATTGTGGTATCTTTGGAGTTTATGAATGCTTCCACAGTAGTAATTTGAGAGTTTCCTTTATTATATTGAATAATTGAAAGATAATGTTTGGAGGGTTGTAGCAATTGAGCCTTTATGTGTCTTCTAGTGTTGAGGACACATGGCTGGCCATAGCATACCTGAGTTTTAGGGCATTACAAGGATAAAGAGTAATAGCCATGGGAGATTAATGACACTTATCTTGAGAAACATAGCATCGCCTAGTCGCTTCATGATAACTGGTGATGCCACAACTATTCTATGGTAAGAATAAGGATAACAACAAATCCTATGGAACTTGATACATTAGGGTTTAAGGTTTAATCAAAGGCTAATGAAGGGGTTGGAGTAGACAAAGAGTATGGGTTGTTATTTTGCCTTAATTAGTGGAGTGGTCAGGGAGGTGGTTAAGTTTTTTAAATGGTTCAAATAGGTTTCACATGAAAAAGAAAGTGAAATTTAGGAAAGGTAAAGATGATGCAAAGAAGAGAAGTGAGATATTCAAAGGGTATGTTAGGGTTTAGTATTGTGATTACCAAAGAAATGAGATGAAAGACCTTTATCAAGGGGTAAGACTCTTGATAATAGAGAAGAGGCTCTTGATAGTGTAGATAAGGTTTCAACTAATTATGAAAACATGTTTTTAAATAGTGCAAGTTAATGATCTTACTCATGACATATGGTGCATATTAATATGTTGTTATTTCCCTATTATAGTTGTATTAGTTTTTGCCACAAGGATATATCAATTTAAATTTGTTAATAAAATAAAATCTGGATGTATATCATACTATAACATTTATTCTTTGTTTGAACTTACAGGAAAACATATATATCTTCTACATTTGCTATGTGTTCTTCATTTTGCATTAATTAAAAAAGGTTCATTCTTTATTTATACTTAAAGATAAGATATATTCTCCATTGTCAACGATTTTGAAAAAAGATGATGGATTCACTAAAATATGCAATGAAAGAAGATTAAAAAACTCATAAGTATATTAGCAAATTCGTTTATATGAAAGCCTTATCCTACTTATAGTATACTCAGGAAACACCTGGTAGATTCAAGAACAAATCATAGAGATTAAATAAGTATCAAGTCATGAATAGAAAAGGAAATAATTTAAATGGGAAGAAGATATGCATAGGTTACATCAAAAGATTTTAGAAAGCAAATTGTGTTATAAAGATAATGGTTAAGTGTATCTTTTCCAAATATAAGGATTTAGGTTAAAATCTTATTTATATTATTTTACTTTTTCATATTTAAATATTGTCTCAAAATAAATGATTTTCATTCTTTTTCTATTCTTCCACCATCACCAAACAACAACCCCCCCCAACCCAAGCCGTAACCAATAAAATTTGATTTGATTTCACTTATTAAAAAAATATTAGTCAATTAAATAAATTCTTATTAGAGTCTATCTAGTTATTAATAGCAATATTATAAATAATAATGACATGATTTAGTCTTATAAAAACGAATAGATATCATGAAATAGCCAATTTCCTAATCACTTATATTGATTCCTTTTTATCAATGCTAATGAAATAATATCTTGTAAAGTTGTTACTAGAAAATTTATAGAAAACTAATCTTTGTAGTATGCTATGTTATTTTATGTACTGCATGTAATTATTGTTTAAATATTTTGTTATCTATTGTTGAAAGGAAAAATTAACACAACTTTTATGTATTAATATTATTTCATTTATACTAAATTTCAATTGATATATGTGTTTCATTAAAGAGGCAAAAATTTTAATCATTTTAAATTGTGATGAAGTGCATTGAACACTTGCATTCATTTCGTAGAAAAGTTTAAAGTTCTCTCTCTTTTTATTATTGGAAAATATTGGAAGTGCACTTGTTAAGAAAATCCTTTTATATATATAAGATGTACTATAATTGCAATAACAAATAGAGAATTCTGTATGAATAATTTCAATATTTACTTAATTCAAATAAGTCTCCCCAATCACATGGTTTGAACATCCACCCTTATGTATATATGTACATATATATATATATATATAGGGTAGTCCATCACCTAAAGCATATTAAGTTTATTTATTGTTATTAGTAGTAAATTAACATTAGAAATTGTCAAAGGGAAACAATCAATCTTAGTTCACACATAAATAGTTTAAATTTTCAGTTTGACTTAATGTCATGTTTCATTCTTTTCAATTTTCAATTTTCTTTTCTTTTTTTAATTTTAGGTTGGTGACCAGTAATGGATTTGCCATGCCCTTGAGTAGGGCCTAATTGTGGCATCCCTATAAGTTGTCGTTTACCATGGGCACCTACTATATGATAGCCACCTCATGGTTATAGTGTATGAGGTTCTAATTAACAATACCTATTAACCTAGTTACTTCGAAATATAAACTTGTAAATTGATATAGAAGAAAATATACACTACTTGTTTTCAATAGCAAGTCCTTTTAAGATCATAGAGAGTCATTATCCTTTACTAAATAATAAGTCTAGGAAACCATTCAACTTATTTAAAAAAATCTAATGAAATTAATAGATTGAGATTCACGTCTACTTACTCACAATTATGTTGATCCATAATACAACATAGATCCTATATCTTATTTCAACCATCAACAACTAATATAACACAATATTTAAACTATACTTATTCTAAAGGACATTTGAAAGGAAAGAAAGAGGAGTGATCAACACTTAGAGACCTAACCTACCCCTCTTTAGCTATAACCCATAACGAAAAAACTAAGAGGGAGTGAGCAAATTATTGTTCATCGAGTTCATTCATCACTACTACCATTCAAGTAAGTTATCAAGCATTAAAAACACACAGGCAATTCTAATTATGCACAAGTTGAATGCATGTGCAATGAATGCTACAACACATCTATAGGGATCTGAAACTATGGAAGGTGTAGATTTGCATTATTTACACTTCAATTGCCCCACCTTCTTACCTAAGAGCTAGCATCCCATCTTAACCTACTGGCAGTTGTCATTAGGTACAATATTAGCCAATAAAATTAGTGCTTACCTTCTACCTAAGGAAGAGCTTACAACAATTCCATTAAGGGCTTATCAACTTTCAAAATCAACAACATCAACTCAATAGTCACTTGTGTCTAAGGAAACAACTCAATTCACTAATGTCACTTGGACCTCAATCATAGGAGTGTTTACAAGCTACAACACTACTAGCACTTATACCAATCTTTCAAATGGTAGCTTCAAAGAGTATATGTTAAGATTTAAGTAAAAACTTCCATTTTATAAAAAACATTTCTAAAATTTTCCATGAAGCTTAAACACTCCTTGCCCTTTTACCAAATAGTTCAAACACATGTGACAGGTATATCCAATTTTTTAAGTCAAAGATTTAAAATTTTTTAGTGACCACACAAATGATAAGATGCATAGCAATCAATCATTTAAATGATCAATCAATAATAGTCAACAAGCAAAACCTAACATCAAGTAAAAATAGATAGTACATCATAAGAACTCCCTCACTTAAGCATCCTTCAAAGCTAGAGAAGTAATCCTTGGAGTAGGGAATCCTTAAAGACAGTGGTCCTTTGAATGGAAGTCAATAAATGAAGCATAGATAAACTAAGATACAATGTATAGAGTCAATAATTTAAAAGATTAAAGAAATAAATCGATGCTTCATGGGACTTGATCTATCCTCTAAGGAGTTCATTCTATCTTAGGTCCTCAATTCATTACCAATGGGTCTGCTAAGTAGCTATGTCGATGCCTACTTCCTAGTTGATTCTTAGGGTCTTTTACTTTTGAGAAGGGTTTGTCGTGTTTCTTTCTCCTAATTGCAACTATAGGTTTTGAATGAGGTCTACATTATATCTCTAGTGCCATGACGTTCTTATCATGATGGGGTTACTATCATCGACATTGCAAGACATAGTAGAGTTAAGGATTGACTTGGCTTCTTGATGATCATTAAGGCTAGATGTAGAATCTACTAGGGATCTAATGACTCGTTTAAATGTTGGTGTATACTTGGGTTTAGGTTTTAGATGCTCATTATGCATGATTTCCTTAAGGAGTCTAGCGATCATCCACTTAATGTAGTAGCTCATATCATATATGTGCCTATTGATTTCCAAACTTAGTTTTAGGCTTTCTACGTATCTAGTTATACTATGGTTTCTTCAAATCTTCTATTTTCAAGTTAATATCAATATTAAATATGCTCTTAGGGTGCTATTCTTTGAATTTGATAAGTATAGGATTAGCTAGAGTTTCATTTTATTCTTCAAGATAATGGAATCTTATAACCATTTAGTGTAACTTTGACTAATAGTTCATCCTCTCAATTGGAATTTTGTCTTCTCCTTCCTAGTGTCATCGTATAGCTATGGGGAAAAGGCTTTATAACCTAATCAAGGTCCAGCTTTAGGGTACTTCTATTGATTTTACTAAACAATTGTATGGGCCCTAACTCACTTTTTAAACCCTAAAGTTAATCTACACCAAGAAGGGAATCAATTTGTATTATCTTAGAAGCCTTAAAGCATGCATGTATAAGGGAGAACAAGAGGATCCAGGTATGAATCATGAGGTAGCTAAGATAAAGGTCAGGAACAAAAGGCACCTTGTCTTTTACCATTATAGAAGAGAAAATCAAATAATGTTGGAGTTTCTATTTTAAAGACTTGGTTTAGATTGGCTATATCATTGTCTATTTAAATTGGAATTATGTGTGGAAGTAGCCCATGCAAAGCTCTAGATGACTAGTTTTAGTGTTCGTTATATAATTTCAAGTTTTGGAGAATTTTACAGGTAGTGGTGCACTGATCAATCTCTACATAGAAGGTCTATTTTTAAGTCATTTCCATTCTCAAACTCTTCTCTACTTAGATTTATAAAGGGGTTCACATGGAATTTTGACAAGCTAAAATGGCAAGTTAAAAATTTTGATAATTTCTTGAGGTCCAATATAACTAAACAAGGTAAGAGTTTAATAAAAAAGGTTATGGAAGGTACTAACTATTCGTTCTCTCCTAAGGATGTTTTGGTACCTTATTTTCCAAACAATATAGAAGTTTAACATAAAACATTGACTAAGATAGATTAAGCTTCTTTCTTAACCAACTAAAAATAAAAATTTAGGATGTTAGAAATATTTAAGTTTTGGTTTTACTTAATTTTGAGATTGTATGAGAAAAGGGCAATCAAAACAAAATCAATGGACATGAAAAATGATTAGAATATAAAACAGTAGGTGTTGCTTTGAGGAACTAGTTCAAGGCTAGTTTGGCTAAGTTTTAAGATGAATTTTTACTAAGATAAACTTTAGGATGCTAGTGAAATTTGAGAAGTGCAAGCTTTGATTTCAATATCTATGGAGGGTGTGGTAATCTTTGACATTTCAGTCAATGGAAATTAACTATAATAGCTTAGTTCCCTTTAACCCAGCTAATCCTAAGTTGCTTGGAATCCTTTTTGTTATTGTGAAGGGTTACCTAATCTACTTGCTACGGACTAATTATCCCTTTACACATCTTTTCTTTTCAAAATTCTAAGCCAAAATTATTTTCAAGTATTTAATGAATCAACTTTAAGTCCTTTAAGTCATAGCTTAAGCCTTTTCTAATATGCCTAGCTTATTTTGGTCATAAGTTGGTCATTTCTTATCAAAATTGTGTAATTAGTCATTACAAAGATCTTTACCTCTTGTTTCATTTAGTACCATTTACTTTAAGTTTTAAGATCAGTTGGTTAGGTGTTTGATTAAAAAATAGTCCATGTTTACTTAGGTGCTAAACTAAGTGCACTAAACTTCATTGTTTTCCTCTTGTTTAGGGTGCATTAGTACTTAACTCTTCAAACATTATTGCTTAAGATTCCTTGCCGTTAAGTTTTGAACCTATCTCACTGTCTAAAAAATGGTTTAAATTGAGGTCCATTTGGTTAGGAATTCACTATACTTCATATAATGCATTTCATTAAATGTCTAGTTACCCTTAATTGCTTCGCTTTCCCTATCTGTTAGCTAAGTCCAACTATTAGTCGTTTAGGAGACTAAATTACACATTCATAACCTGATCTTAATCTTACTATTAATGCCAATTGAAGGGACTTTTCCTATTAAGTTTCAATTTTAATTATTTTCAATTACGCACATTAGCTTTAGCATACATTGCTAACTTGCTAAAATCAATCCTAAACATCAATTAAGCCCATTTGAAATCAAGATATGGTCAAAATACACTTCAATTTAGGGCTGGTCAATTTATTTTGGCTATGGAAATTTGGCCAATTCTCTATCAAACTCCAAATTCAAGTATCTCTACTACACTAATGCACCTTATAATTCATTAAATTCTCCTAAATTAGAGTCTTGAATACATCTTTTTGGCACAACCAACAACAGTGCAGTATCACGTACGCCATGGGGGTCATGTTTTTAAAGATCAAAAGGGGTATAAGGTAATTTCCATGATGTCCATACAATCTACAGCACCTAAGTAATCAATCTCTTTGGTTTCATATTCAATGATCGTCCTTATATACATACATGCTTAAGGGCTTTATGCATGGACTTAAGACAAGAGTTTTCTTACCTTGTTGAGCTTGTGGATGATGATTTCAAGCTACAATTGAAGAAATAAAACACTAATGAGTACCAATGATCTACGAGTGTTTGGAAACCAAACTTATAGTTGGATTTTACCTTAGGGTCTTTAGAGTGAGCATGGGTTTTTCATCCCTAGTGGCTAAATTAATTAGTAGGCAATCTAATATCCATGTTTTTTTTCTTTGCGTGTGTGAGAAAATGAAGGAAAAGGTAGAATTTTAGGAGAGAAATGAGAAAAATTGAGAGAAAAAAGGGAGAGCTTAAGGCAATGGGCAGAAATGGAAGGAGTGGGAGTTTTGTGATTTCTTTTAGTGTGTTAAGGAAGATAGAAATGCCTAAGTGAGAGTTATGAGAGGAAATAGGGTGTAGTATGCAAATGGACAAGCTTGCATAGGAAAATGAAGATTGGCTATCACTTCACCTCTTTCACAAGTCATGCACTATTAAAAATAAATGCCCTATGTTCATATTAGTGAAAATGACATATAATTATACTATAAGCTTGCAAAATTTAAAAATATAAAACTTGTGAAAACGTGTTAATTTTCAACAAGTGTACTGATTGTGCAATAGTATGGGGAGAGCATCATGGTTGTATTTTTTCATAGGGAGGAAAAAGAAGAAAGCAAAGTAAGTACTAGAATATAGTGGAACTAATCTAAGATAAGCAAACTGGAATCAAGCTTGTCAAGCATCAAATTGAAAACTAGATTTGAAAAGAAATTAACAGTTGTAATTAAATGTGGATCTTATCACAATCTCAACAAGTGGGACCAGATTCTTCCAAGTTATAATTGATAGGGGGTTATGTTCTAATCTAATGAAATTGTTGTTATCATGACCTAAGGATATTTATAATAATGTAATTATAGATTTTAACCACATTCACAAGATGCACAATGAATTCTCATGTGGTTTGTTTAATGTATTAGGAGTAATGTAATACCAATTTCTCATCTACATTTTTCATGTGAGTCCTAAAATACACTTAAGCTCAAAGAATCTTATCTACCCAACTTCAAGGAGTTATCATCTAGAAGACACTTAAGGGTGTAAATCTTCAAGCCTGCATTTGACCTTCTAAACCTAGGCACATGTTAGCTAAAGAAAAAAAATAAAAAAGAAAAAGGAAAAACCTAGGCAACACATTAGCTAACTAGGATTAGTAAGGTCATTAAAATAAATCTTGAGGATTAAGCTTGGAAAATAGAGTTTAAGAGCAATTTTAACATTTTACCTTTAGCGTTTTTTGGAAAAATGAATAAGGAGGCAAGAATAAGGGGGGTGGTAGCATAGTGAGGTTTGAAAAGGGAATATGGCAAAACTTTAAGAAGATTTGTGGGGACCATTTTTCTTATCTTAATGCCAAATTCCTTTATCTTGACAAGTGGCACTCCATTTAACTCATTTAAGGCTTTTAATACTCCTAATGACCAAATTTACTCCAATTAAGTTTATCAATTGTCTAATATTCCCAACAATTGTCTAAGCACAATTCTTGAAATTCGGTGATGAAATTGAGTGTAGGGGTATTTTGGTCATTTTTTAGAATTTTATCCTAAAACTTAGAATTTTTCTTATAATTGAACTTTGAATGTTGATACATAACTCAAATCAAATTTTTGTCATTTTAATACTCATTGGATAAGTTTCAATTAAAAGGGAAAAATTGATAGGAATCAAAATTCATCAAAACCTATCATTAGGGCAAGAGCCAAAGGATTTCAAATCTTGGCGATGAGAGCCCATTTTAAGCAAATCGACCCCGAAATTAATCATCAATTAACCTCTTTTCTATTATTCTTGTATTGTGTTTTCCAACAAGCGCAGTTATTTAGCTTCACAGGACGATGGACAAACTCACTTAGACTCAGCTTGTGGGTTATCCATGGACCGACCTAAACCGGCAATAAGCTAGGCCGATGAATCCTATAGAAGAGCTAGCATCTTGAAAACTAATTTTTATATTTTTTTTATTTACTTGGACTATTTATGTTATAATATTTTTGGAAACTTTCATTTTGTTTGTAATTCTTATTTAGGATCGGCCACCCTAAAAGTAGCATAGTTGTAATTTTGTGTACTTTCTAACCTTAAAGGGAGTAACTATAAATACTTGCTCAAGTAGGGTTTTGAGGAGACCATTTTTTAGAATTAGACAAACACTTTTCGTGAGGATTAGGGCTCTTCCTAATTGTCATTAGACTCTTATCAATTTCAATCCCAAGAGTTGAAATTGTGGCGAGTGCAACACTTGAAATTGTGAGTAATATCGATTTCATTTTGTTGTGATTTCTTTTCTTCTCTAGTGTGTAATATCTAGGGTTGAATTGAGATAGTTCTTGGTCAGATTTGGTTAAGTTTTATTTCAAAATATTGAGTTTGTTGAGTTACTTATAATAGTGTTATTCATCAACATTTGCTTATCATTGTTCACGTAGAATGCCTTGTTCTATAAAGGGGAATCACGGTATTATCTTTGCTGATTATTCTTGAATTTCACGTGATAATTCAAGCTTGATTATTATATTTTGAGGGATTTAATTCTTTGTGTTGGATTAGTTCTTTGTTTATTGCTTCCAGATCCATTTACACCCTTTGGAATCACGCAATTTCTTCAATTGTTGAACTGGAATTAGGGATTGCATTTAGGGTTAGATTTTTACTCCATTTGATTGTGCTTAAATCCCATTTAGGCACATCATCTTTTGGTATTAGAGCTATATTATATTTGGATTTAAGATTGAACACATCCTAATTGAAGAATTGGTTACATTCATTGGAAATTGACACCATTATTCATGTGATTGAGAGTAGTTTGATTGACATTGTTGATTGTCTTTCAAATTGGTTTTGTATGTGCTTAATCTTGGTTTTAGGCACATCATCTTTTGGTATTAGAGCTTGTGGTTTAAGAGGAGGGATTTGCAATTTGGAATTCGAAAATTTAGGGTTCTTATTACCTTGATCCAAAATTGTGTATTGAAGAATTGAATTATTTCAATTGTGTTGTTGAAGTGATTTCCTTGTTGTTAATTGTTGTGGATGTGGAGTACTTACCATATTCTTTGACTCCTTAAGTTGACCGTGATTGGTTTAAGGGAAATCATCATTTGAGGGAAATGAAATTTGAAGCCTAAAAGAGTGTTGTTTTGAAATTATTATTGTGTGTTGTAGTATTGTGTGTGGCAAAGTGGATATCTTATTGTAGCTTCTTTATTATTGAATTTTCCATGAAGGGAAGGGGAGTAAGAATTTTATGTCCTAGTGTTTGATTGTAGAATTGGAAATACAATATTTTGTGGTGAAAAGAGAAGTGTGACCTTTGTGAATTCGGAATTGGGGAGAATAAGTTACAATTTCCATATTTGAATTTAGGTGGGAAAATAGGAAATCATTTGAAATTCAAATACATCCATTAAGATTGAAGAAGTTATTGAGTGGTATTGATTACATTTCATTTGAATTTGAAATTGAATCTTACTATTTGTGGAAAGTGCATTAAGGGTGTTCATTTGAATTTGTTGCCATGTTGTAGTGTGTGAGTGACCTTTGTTGATTTTGGAATTGGGGAGAAAAATTTACCATTTTCAGATTTGAAGTGTATGGAAGGATAAGCATCTATTTGAAATTCAAATACCTTCTTTAAGTTTGAAGCAATTCATTGAGTAGCATTGAATAAGTGTTATTTGAATTTGAATTGTTTTTACCATTTGTGGAGAAGGTTACATTTAGTGGAGTGATTTCAATTTCGAATTTTGTTGCTGCCATTGCTTGTGGTTTACGGTGTGAATTGGAGTTGTGTAGTGGCAAGGAAGTGTATACCTTGAAGTATTGTGTGTGTGTTGTATTAGGGAGGTTGTGCACTGTAGTTGTTTTTGTGTAGAGTTATGTTTGTAAAAATGTAGTCAAGTTGTGTGTGTTTAGTGTGAGTGGCGGTGTGAATTTGTGAAAGTTGTGTGGAGTAAGGTGCTATACATTGAGGCTAAAGTGTGAGAGTGTAGTTTATGGATAGCAAACCGTGAAGGGGAAGAGTGGTGTTTCAATTGTGTAGTATGTGCATTTTCGGAAATTGGAGGAATCACAATTATTATTTTCAAATTTGAATTTTCAGAATTGAGTTGTGAGTTAAGGAGGCAATTTGAATTTCAAAACACACATTAAGTGATTAATTAATTACGTGTTCATTTGAATTTGAAATAGCTTCTTACCATTTTTAGACTTGTGCACTTATTGAACTCCATTTTGAATTTGAAAGTGAGCTGCCTTATCTTGCTTGGAAGTTGCGGTTTTGGCTGTAATTGTAGAAGTGAAATTGTACCATGGCTTGAGAAGTGAATTTTGGAGTTATTCTTGTTAATTAGTAGAGGTTGTGTACATTTGATGTTGGTTATTATATGTGTTGTCAAGGACATTGTTAGTAATGGTGTGAAGTATCTTGCACCGTGAGCATAAGGGGACTTTTGTAGTGGCGGACTTATGTATTTTTGTATTTGTTAAGGTACTGCACATTGGGGTTATTTGTAGTGTGAAATCAAGGAAAGAAAAGGAAGGTTGAGTAGTGGAATTTTAAAATTCAAACAAATCATTAAAGTGTGAAAGTAATTGAACTAGTTACTTAAACACTTGTTGTTGAATTTAATTTTATCTACTTGAAAGTAATTGAGTGTACTTCATTTGTGGCTTGGTTGTGTACTTGAACTGTGGAAGTGTGAAGATAATTATTGTGTTGTTGGGTTTGAACACAATCATGTCTAGTGAGATGTTTCATTATACTAATGTATTGCATCGGACATTGACTACATTTACTACTAAGAATGATGAACAAAGGAAAAACTTGTTCCATACCTCTTGTAGGGTACAAGGAAATTTATGTGTCCTTATAGTTGATGGTGGTAGTTGTACCAATGTGGTAGCTGCATTGTTAGTATCGAAACTAAAACTTCCTACTATTCCACATCCTGAACCGTATAAATTGCATTGGCTCAGTGATCAAGGGAGTTTGCATGTGACCCAAAGAGCTAAGGTACCTTTTAGTATAGGGGATAAATACTGTGATGAAATTGAGTGTGATATTCTACCTATGTGTACATCCCATATATTGCTTGGCAAGCCTTGATTATATGACAAGAGGGTCTTACATGATGGCTTCAAGAATACTTACGTATTCCAGAAGGAGGGAAAATGAATTATTCTGAATCCGATGTCACCTTCAGAGGTTCAAAGGGTTCAGCAACAAATCAATAGACCATCAAAGGGCTATGAGCAGTTGAACCAACCCTTAGAGCACAAAATTTGTCAGACACGGATGTACCAACCTTTAGAGGATCCTGATGATCATAGTCAAATGAGCAGACTACTAGAGGACCAAACTGTTCAGGGATAGTTATGTTCACCTTCAGAGGTACTAGAGATTGATGAGCAATTGAGTAAACCAATGGAGGAATTTGAGGGTTAGAGTCTGATGAGCCTATCATTAGAGAGCCAGATTGTTTAGAGACAGTTGTGTTCACCTTTAGAGGTTTTAGAGGGTAGTGAGCAGTTAGACCAACCATTAGAGGGCCGTGAGGATCAGCGCCATACAGACGAATTAGAAAAAGAGAAAACAATTTCAATGGAACGGTTTGAGACAAGAGAGACCTCAGTAGATAATGGGTCATTATTTATGTTACAGATGAAATACATCATAGAAATGGAGGAGAGAAAACATTCACCCCCTATGGTATTTCAAATAATGGGATTCTGCAGTGATACTTCTTCAGGTGCTTGCTAGGAGGAAACAGAGTCTCTATTGCATTTGATCTGTCAGATTTGAGGATAAATCTTTTTTAGGCTCGAGGAGATGATAGGAATCAAAATTCATTAAGACCTATCATTAGGGCAAGAGCCAAAGGATTTCAAATCTTGGCAATGAGGGCCCATTTTGAGCAAATCAACCTCAGAATTATTTATAAATTAACCTCTTTTCTATTATTCTTATATTGTGTTTTCCAACAGGTACACTTATTTAGCTTCACAGACGATGAACAAACTCACTTAGACTCAACTTGTGGGTTATCCATAGATCGACCTAAACCGGCAATAAGCTGGGTTGATAAATCCTATAGAAGAGCTAGCATCTTGAAGACTAATTTTTATATATTTTCTATTTACTTGGACTATTTATGTGGTATTCTTTTTGGACACTTTCATTTTGTTTGTAATTCTCACTTAGGACCGGCTACCTTAAAAGTGGCATAGTTGTAATTTTGTGTACTTTCTAACCCTAAAGGGAGTAAGTATAAATACTTACTTAAGTAAGGTTTTGAAGAGGCCATTTTTCAGAATTAGACAAACACTTTTCGTGAGTATTAGGGTTCTTCTTAATTGTCATTAAACTCTTATCAATTTCAATCCCAAGAGTTGAAATTGTGGTGAGTGCAACACTTGAAATTGTAAGTAATATCAATTTCATTTTATTGTGATTTCTTTTCTTCTCTAATGTCTAATATCTAGGGTTGAATTGAGATAGTTCTTGGTCAGATTTGGTTAAGTTTTATTTTGAAATATTGAGTTTGTTGAGTTACTTATCATAGTGTTATTCATCAACATTTGCTTATCATTGCTCTACGTGGAATGCCTTGTTCTATAAAGGGGAATCACAGTATTATCTTTGCTGATTATTCTTGAATTTCATGTGATAATTCAAGCTTGATTAGTATATTTTAAGGGATTTGATTCTTTTTGTTGGATTAGTTCTTTGTTTATTGATTTCGGATCCATTTACACGTTTTGGAATCATGTAAATTCTTCAATTATTGAACCAGAATTAGGGATTGCATTTAGGGTTGGATTTTTACTCCATTTGATTGTGCTTAAATCCCATTTAGGCACATCTTCTTTTGGTATCAAAGCTATATCATATTTGGATTTAAGATTGAACACATCTTAACTGAAGAATTGGTTACATTCATTGGAAATTGATGCCATTGTTCATGTGATTGAGACTAGTTTGATTGTCTTTCAAATTAGTTTTTTATATGCTTAATCTTGGTTTTAGGCACATCTAAAATGGTCATTTTATGGAATTTAGTTCTATCTTCTGTATTACCCTCTAACTTAACTTTAAAACCTCTCTTATAACTTAACCTTCCAGGTTACCTTTTGACTTAACTTGGAACTCCCTTTTTACTTTAATAACTTTGCTTGTGATTTGGGGTTTTTCACTTACTATTCTATTAGAAAGTCCTTTAAACACTAATTAATACTTAGATTCTTGACCTTTTTTGATCAAGTTTTGATAATAGGCCTTAAACGTCCTCATATTCCAACAATCTAAAATGCACTTCAATGGCCTAGTGAAATTGGCCTAAGTGTTAAGTTGTTTATTGGTAAACATCTATTAGCACTAGAACAAAATTAGTCTTAGGAAACATTCAATAAATGTTGCTAAATATGAAATAAACGTCACAAAAAATATTTAGTCACCTTTAATAACCATGGCTAATATGTATCACAAAAGGTGTATCAAATATTAGATACGCAACATTAATAAAATAAATGTTGCTAAAAATGGAAGCATAGCCAAATATCTTATATTACACGATGTTTAAACGTAATTAAAAATAATTTATACTTGATGTTTAAATATAGTAAAACCACAATTAAATATATTAATTGAGATTAAATGTCACGCCCCAAAAGGGGGCCTAGAAATTTCTACTAAAAATTATCATAGCACGTCCACACCAATTACATGATAATCGTCTTACGAGCTAGAGATCGTAAGACTTTAAGTAAATAATTACATTTACGACTAATCATAGTATATATAATTAGATGATAAAATATAACTATGGATCTTGTATCCCACGGTCAACCATGATTGCAGAGAATCGGTATCCCCTACTAACTAGTAAAATGGAATAAATTCTAAGTTTCACAAATTCAATTTTAATTACAGAGGGGTTCTAACTTTTCATCTAAATAATATATCCTTCACAATTCTTACTTTAGTGTCCTTATCTTCCAAAAACTCTCGACACTTTACATCTTATCCCATCCCAAGCTTTAGTAACCGTTGCCTGCAAAAGGGTCTGCGGAGGGGTGAGCACACTATGGCTCAATGAATGGGATGGTAATACTTTCAATACTATACACATACAAGAAATTTCAAATCAAGTTATCAAATCATATGCTATACATGAACAACCATAAGAATGTAGCATCTCACACGGTGATGTGCTTAAAACCACTTTCAAGCACAATCAAATGACTCAAGAAAAACAATTCTCAAGTCTCATACAAACCAGTTCAATGGACTAGGAAATTGCATGACCCTAATGGAACTTTGATGAAATCCAATGGTTCAAAGATTCAATTAACTCCCACTAATGTTCAATTTCACTAATCAACAATAAGAACAAGAGAATTACACGTGAAATGGATGAAAAAGACAAGCACAAAAATCGGGAACTCAAACCCTTCTAACCATGCCAATTCACACCAATCACTAAAGAGCAATTCAATCTCAATGAACAATCAACCTTACAAGATGATTATCCACGAATTACAATCACCAATATGTCCAAGAAAGATTCAAATCTACCCTAGATATGACTCACCAGAGAAGAAATGAACATACAACAAAGATGAATCGATATGACTCACAATTCTCCTTTGTCGCACTCGCCATAATTCTAATTCTTAGGTTGAAATTGATAAGAGATTTTTGGAATTAGGAAACCCTAAGCCCTCTTACGTTAAAGTGAAGTGTATAATCTGCAAAATGGCCTCCTCAAACCCTCTTATAAGCAAGTATTTATACTTGTTACTCTTAGGGTTAGAAAGTGGTCAAAATTACAAGTTTGCCACTTTTAAGGTGGCTAGTCCTAAATGAAAATTACAAGGAAATGAAAGTGTCCCAAAACCAAAAACAACCAAAAATAGTTCATAAAACAATTAAAAAGTACAAAATATCATAAGTCTTCATGAACCAATGCCTCAAAATGGAAAACAATCATAGCGGATCTTTGATTGTCACCTTGAAAATGTTCTGTGTCCATCAACTGTTGTAGGACATTTTGGCATCCCATGGAGAATTATCATTGTACCTGTAGCATTATTCTCAAATATTTATTAGAATAAAAGACATAAAGTAAAATATGAGCGATTTGGATCATCATCCAAATCGGGTTTTGAAAATATCGACTGTGCTAGAAATTTTCCCATCATCTCCTCAGGCTTCTGAAAGATTTGTCCTCAAATCTTGAGGATCAGTTTTGGAACTGAACCCTAATGTCCCTATTGTCCTGCTCTTCCGGCTATCAATGGTAGTAGATGGATTTCTGATCTGAACCTGAAACCTATGGACCTCAAATGGAGTCATCGACGATAGAACTATGCGTGATTCACCCATACTAAACATGTAGGTATTTTTGAACCATCATGTAACACCCGTAGATCATACAACCAAGGCCGACCCAACAATAAATGGAATGCATGCATAGGAATTACATCACACGGGATCTCATCATGATAATTTTGCCCGACATCCACAGGAACCTTTGCCCTAAGGGTAACATGCATACTACCTCTATTATCTAGCCAATGTAAGTTATAAGGGCTAGGATGTGGGATAGTAGACAGTTGTAATTTGTCTACTAGTGCAACAAATATAACATTTGTGCAACTACCACTATCAATGATGAGTACATAAAGGTTACCTCTGATTCTACAAGAGGTGTGAAATATGTTCTCCCTTTGAATGTCACTAGTATTAGGAGATATAGATAAAACCCTGCGTAACACATCAAGGGGTAGATATTTTCCTCCCGTATGCTCTTCAGGTGCGTCTGCAGTCTGGTCATCATAATAATCCTACAGTGCTATTGGTAGATCTGAAGGTTTAATCTGATCGTGGTCATCCTCAATATCCTCCCCAATGTCCTCCATAACAGTCATCACTCTCTTATTTGGACACTATGCTACTATATGCCCAAATCCCATGCATTTAAAGTATTTTATCTGGTGCGCCTTCCTACTAATAGATCCGGGAACAGTCTGCCTCACATCTGGAGCCATTACCTCTTTACCCTTCCTAGTAGGTAAATTTTCTCTCATAATAGTCGAGGTAGTTTTATCCACTGCTTTCACTGCCTCACCTACTGCCGTTGTTCCCCCTTATCGACCGTCGGCTGGTATGTGTCTAGTAATCGCACAAGGCCTACTGCTCGGAGCCCTAAATAAGTTGGACCTCCTTTATCTCTCTACTTTTAAGGCCAACTGAAGAGCCTCATCAAGTGTATAGTGCTGCAGTTCAATGACGCACACTATTTCATATTTTAAGCCTGAGACAAAATGGGCTATAGTTTGTTCTAGAGGCTCAACGGACCCACACCTAATCATAAGGGTCTCAAACTCCTGCACATAATTATCCACTATTTTGCCTCCCTGCCTCAATGTTTGCAATCGCATAAATTGTTCCTATTTGTAGTGCTGAGGAATGAACCTTTTTCTCAATAATCTTTTCATATCCCTCCAGGTCTGAACCTCAACCTCTCCATCTCGACGCCTATTGATAATCATATTCTTCCACCATAATGCAGCGTACCCTATGAACTCAATAGCAGCCAATCTGACCCTAGTACTATCATCGATCTCATAACATTCAAAGGGACCCTCAACCTTGTCCTCCTAATCTAAATATTCATCAGCTGATCCCTTGCCATCATAAGATGGCATCTACAGTTTCACATATTCCAAGCCCCAAGGTGGCCTGAATTCCCTATTCTGATGTGGGTTTGCCCCAAAATTGTCATCCCTCTCTTCCCTATATGGAAGATGCTCCTCACCCATCCTTCTATTCAAATTCCCATCTTCCACTGCTCTGTCTTGATGAGGATTCTGTGGAGCTACCCGAGGTGGTGTCGGCTGGTTTACCACTGGTGGTTGTGGTAATGTCATTTTGTCAATTCTAGTTGCTAATGTAGCAACTATGATAGTAAAATCCTGGAGTTGTTCTTCCAAAGTTCTCCTACCTACCACATTACGACCCTGACCTCCGCCAACCTGAGTATTTGCTTCATCACCAATTCCCCCATTCACGCTGTCATTCGACATAGTTGTAGACCCCCGTATACCGATCCTCAAAGACAATTTGATGCAATGAAACACACTTCACAACTACACTTCCTTTAACGCCACAAAATAGCAACTTTGCTATACACAGTATAACAAATTTTTTTCTAAGTTCCACAAATTACTCCTTCACAAACAATTCCCACGGCAACAACAATTACACTTCCACTTCCACGGCAACAATAATAAATGGCATCACAACAAATATACTTCCACTTCCACGGCAAGGATAACAAGATATACCACTTTCCACAAATGTAATCCGCAACTTAACAATAGGCAGCAACTCCAATTTGAATTTCAACCTCTTCACTTATTGCAAGCCTTCCTCAATTGGTAAGAAATGAATTTCAAATTCAAATAATACTCATTAACTCCCACAACTTAATTAATGTGTTTGAGTTCAAATAGATTCCTTACTACTCAACACAATGCAAATCTGTAAAATACACTTCCCCAATTCAGAATTTGCACAATGGAATTACAACAACAAGCTTCACAACCTCCTCCATGCAACAAGCTAGTCACGGTAAGAAAAGGCAATTTTTCAAGTTCACAAAATTGTTGAATTAACAACACTTCTATTCTTCTTCCCTTCCACGAAAATAATCAATCATAAGAAGCTACAACAATCTTCCCAATCCAACTCCAACAAGCAACAAATCAAAATTCCAATCAAGGTAATTTTCGCAATTTACAAACTACAACAACATAATTGCAGTTCAAAATTGATTAACCCTAATTGAAAATGATAATTCACGAATTCAACCAACAATTAATCCCTTCTCTCAACTTGTGCTCTGATACCAAAAAGATGATGTTCTCAAAACCACTTTCAAGCACAATCAAATGACTCAAGAAAAACAATTCTCAAGTCTCATACAAACCGATTCAATGGACTAGGAAATCCAATGGTTCAAAGATTCAATTAACTCCCACTAATGGTCAATTTCACTAGTCAACAATAAGAACAAGAGAATTACACGTGAAATGGATGAAAAAGACAAGCACAAAAACCGTGAACTCAAACCCTTCCAACCATGCCAATTCACGCCAATCACTAAAGAGCAATTCAATCTCAATGAGCAATCAACCTTACAAGATGATTATCCACGAATTACAATCACCAATATACCTAAGAAAGATTCAAATCTACCCTAGATATGACTCACTAGAGAAGAAATGAATATACAACAAAGATGAATCGATATGACTCACAATTCTCCTTTGTCACACTCGCCATAATTTCAATTCTTGGGTTGAAATTGATAAGAGATTTTTGGAATTAGGAAACCCTAAGCCCTCTCACATTAAAGTGAAGTGTATAATTTGCAAAATGGCCTCCTCAAACCCTCTTCTAAGCAAGTATTTATACTTGCTACTCCTAGGGTTAAAAAGTGGTCAAAATTACAAGTTTGCCACTTTTAAGGTGGCTAGTTCTAAATGAAAATTACAAGGAAATGAGAGTGTCCCAAAACCAAATACAAGCAAAAATAATTCATAAAACAATTACAAAGTACAAAATATCATAAGTCTTCATGAACCAATGCCTTGGAATGGAAAACAATCGCAGCGGATCTTTGATTGTCACCTTGAAAATGTTCTGTGTCCATCAACTGTTGTAGGACATTTTGGCATCCCATGGAGAATTATCATTGTACCTGTAAGATTATTCTCAAATATTTATTAGAATAAAAGACATAAAGTAAAATATGAGCGATTTGGATCATCATCCAAATCGGGTTTTGAAAATATCAACTGTGTTAGAAATTTTCCCATCACACGGTCTTCTGGTAACTGACGTGAAGTCTAGGGTTTACACCCCCCTTGACCCTGGGTTGGGGATCCGAAGCCACCATCAGTGCCCGAATCTTACACACATTTTCTTTACTCTTATCACTTACTTATACTTGTGTCTTAGCTTTAATGATTAAGCTCAAGTGCCTTAATACATCAAGCATTTACACCCTTAAGAGACAGGCTAGACTAGGAACCGTTAAGGCGCAACAATCCCTTAATCACTTAGTTCGCACTTGGCAGAACAACGATCCTCTGATCACTTTTGGTGCATCCTATAGTAGTGATGGCCTTCAATCTCATGCAATGTCTCTTATAAAGGCATGTTAAGTTTTAATTGAGTCCAGTTCTTTAATTAATTAATTTAAGGTGACCAAACAATATATATAGTCACAACCAATTTCCATTCAAGGTAATGAAGTAAGCTACCAAGCATTTAAAGTCTACTACCCTAAGAACAATCATAGGAACCCAATGAAGTCCCATAAATAACCTACTACATCTCATTTTCATGCTTACCACAACAAGAAAAGATCATGCATTTCACATCATAGATCAAATAAGGAAACTAAACCAAACGGATAAAAACAATCAAGCTATATGCAAGATTTTAGTTAACTTGACACCTCTGTGCCATTGACTTAAACATCAATCAACCCCTTTGGGTTTGAACTACAATTCTCATTTCTCGACACCTCTATTCCCTCTCACTTAAACATCGAATCAATCACTAGGGATTGATTTACGATTATCATTTCATGAAACCTCTATGTCATTTCACCCCTCAAGGGCTTAGTTTTATACATTCCCAAACGTCACTTAGGGTAACCACAAGTGTATGTGCCCCTTCTAAATCCTCAAGTATCATATATATATGATAACAATATATACATATTTATAGGTTTAAAGCTTGTTCTTAACCAAAGGATGATCTATTAAATGCTTTTCCCTCATGTACTCAAGAGAAGCAAGAGGATATAACTATTTCATTGAAAATAAGGGTTTTCATCTATGATTTGTATAATTATATGCGTAAATGCATTCTATAAATATAATAGGAAAATAATGTTATCTAAGCATATATACATATTCAGAAGTAGATTCTGATATGTATACATAATGATATCTATATAATCTATTCCAGCTATGTATACCTACTCGGTAACTTTAGAAGGAAAAGTTAGGTTTATATATTTTGGTTTAGTTTGAAGAAAACAATTTTGAATCGTGGTATTAAGCCTGTAGTAATAGCATTAGCAAGATGGTGCGAAGTGCTATTGTAATGATAATGATATCGAACCCTAAGTCTAATCTATCCTCCACATCATTAAAACAGTGTTTATCTATAACTTATCTAATTACCCATTTCTTCGTAACTTCTTTCCTAAATTCATTTAACCCCACTATATAACTCAAAATTAATAAAATCACATCTAATTGCAACTATAACAAAGCAAATGAATTCACATACATACAATATCAACACATAACACAACATTATAGGATAACATTAAGTTTCCCACTCACCTATTTAAGGTCGTCACAGTCCTAACCGGAGTCGAGCGATTCCAGCAGGTAAGCACTTTACCTTCCTCTTGAAATTAGTGTCCTTCTGCAATGCTTCCTTAATCAAATCATAGAAAGCAGCATCTCCACTTGACTTTGGTAGTTTCCTATCACCTAATATGTGTACTCTACTCACTATGCGTTTAATGGCACGATGTGAAGTTTCCTCCTTAAGAAACTTTAAGCGAGCAAGATTCAAAATGTTGAACACTTCTTCAACGTAATTCTGATATAGGGTTCTAGAAGGAACAACCTTCCTAAGAATCATTGCTTCCAACACCCCAAGTTGTTATGATCGATTGTTTGCTTTCCTTGTGTAGAAGTCGAGCAATGGAACATCTTCGACCCGCTAAATCCGAAATTCCTTCTTTCGTGTATGTAAGATACCCTTGGAAAGGACAACTAAAGGTCTTACATTAGGGTATTTGGCCAAGAATGATCTTCCTCAACATCTTTTGAACATTCCGTTGCGAAATTCATTTAATTTCATTTCAATATCCCCCAAGCCATCATCTTAGACGTTGCTCAAATCATTCACTTCACTATCTACACCAACATAAATGCCTCTCCTTTACATGAAGCATCTTTAGATCTTATGTTTATCAATTTGTCTGTAATATCTTCCAATGAACTACTTATAGGACAACCTATAGGATTTAGTAGTCACTAAAGGTTTTGTATCACCTTCTTTCTTCTCTCCTTTGTTAACATCTCCACCTACAAGGTTTCCTGTCCTTTCTACTCGTTTTCATCCTCACTTACGCTTCCATTACCATACATACACCAACCACTCTTTATATACATACATGCCCACCTCCATCGTAATAACATTATACGCACCCACACACATAAGTTTACCAACGCTCATACACAAGATCAACACTCTCTTGTCTTTATCTTTTGGCTTTTCTCCTCTTCCTTAAGAAGCTTTTCCTCTTCCATTTTCCTTTTCTACTTCATATCTCCTACTCATCGAACCCTACTTACACACCTTACACCACACCACGCACATACACCAGCACATTCCCACACACTACATTACACACCAACACACTCTTATCCATACAAATACACACTCTGCACACACCACACATATACCGACACATACATACTCACAATCATACTATGCACTTATTTACACGCATACACAACTACACTTTATAATCTTTTTTTCTCCTTAAGTCCACATGTGCACACACACACACACCACTAGTGCATACATACACACATACTCTACACTCGTCTCACACCACCGACACACACATATACACATACTCCACATACACCTCACACCACCGATACGTACATACCTATATACTCCTCACACACTACACACACCTTCTATACACATACACACATATCCGCATACACCATATACACTTTCCATACCCACACACATGTATCCACACACACCACACACCATCCATACACATACACACACACTTGTACACACCACACACCACCTCATATGCATACATACATTCCCGTACACACCACACACCATCTAATGCACATACACATAGACCCACACACACTACACACCTTCCATACACATTCATGCATACCCACACACACTACACATGCTCGGCTCCTTATCCCCTTTCCCCTTTTTCTTTCCTCCTCCAAACGCTGCTATTCCCATCATGGTAGATGTTGTCGTCATCGCCACGGTCGTGGTTGTTGCTGCGGTCGTGGTCGTTGCTACTGTTGCTGCAGTTGTTGTCCCCCTTCCTCACACACCTACGCACCAACACATTGAACACCATACCTATACACACGCATCTCCACTCTTTTTACTTTGGCTGGATGTTGCTATCATCATTATGGTCGTTGTTGCTGCCACTATTGGGGTCGCCGTTGCTGCTACTGTTGGAGTCGTCGTTGGTGCTGTTGTTGCGGTCAGGGTTGTCGTGGTTGTGGTTTCTATCGTCATTACCATCATTGTGGTTGTCGTTGCTGCTACTGTTTTCCTCCTCCCTTGTTTGCCAGAACCACGTCGCTGCTGGAACTCGCCTGAAGCCTTGAGTGATTGCTTCGCCGAACCTAAGAAGCGAAAGAAAAGGAGATGGAAGGACACGAGAAGGACTTCGTAGGAAGATGAAGGCTGGGAATCTGACCGATGTAAGAGACAAGAAGAAGAAGGTTGGAAGGAGAAGGTTTGCATCAGCAGACGGGGAAGAACTGCGGCTAAAAGAAGAAGAAGAAAAAGAAAAAGAAAAGGAAGAAAGAAGAAGTGAGGGACGAGGGAACAACAGGGACCAATGATGCAACCGGGGAAGAAGAAGAAGAAGAAGGAAAAGAAAAAGAAAAGGAAAGGGAGAGGGATGGAGTGGAGACGGGACGGTTGAGGACCTAGTGCCGGCGACGTGACGAATGCGATAGATCAGACCTGCCGTTGCTGCTGCCATCATATCTGGAAGAGAGGCTGAACTGATGCGATTTGAAGTTTTTTTTTATTACAGTTATGTATATATATTTATGTATTATATTATAATTATATTTTATATTATAATTATTTCAATTTTTTAATATTATGTACGTGTGCACTGCTATCTTTAAATTTTATATTTTTATCATTTTATTACGAAAGCTTACATCTAAGTAAATTTGATTATTCCAAACATAAATATTTACTTTAAATTTCCAGTTAAAATTTGTAAATCTACAATTTCAATTAATTTCATTATTTAACCCAATATTGTTTGAAATTTATGTTTCAAAGAATTTATTCTTTTAATTTAAATTACCCGAACTAAAATAATGACTTACATTTATTTTTATTTATCTGTTTATATATCTATATTTGAATATTTTTCAATTACTTCGCTTCTTAAATTTATTCAATAATATATTTCATAAAATTCAATTTGTCACATTCATTATCTTCTTTTCTTTGTAATGTTGTTCTTTCCAATTGTTCTATTTTTTAAAACTTATTATTATCACAACTTATTAAAATAACATTCATGCATCACGATGTTTAAATTTTTGTTGTAAATTTCTCAAAGTTTTTAATATAGAGAGATTGTTATTCTCGCTATCGCGACTTAGAAGTATTTATTTTCTTTATTTTTTATATAGTCTTTTCGAAATTTTTAAGACATCACATTAAAAGCATAGTAAAAGAGTAACATTTGCAATGTTTAGACATTAGTTAAGTTAAACTATTAGCAACATTTAAACATTGTTTAAGTCAAGCAACTAGTGATGTTTAAATATTTCTAATTTACAATTGTATATATTTCTTTCCCTTAAAAGTATAAAAGAATTACTATATTAGTGACATTTAGACGTAATAGGTAACTTTTACATGCGATATTTAAATGTCACGAATTATATTTTATTTGCAATGTTTAAACATTATAATGTGCTCTAATGGTAATTCAATACAAATCAAAGAGAGAAGAACAATTGATTCCAATTTCCAACCAATGGCATGAACTCTAGCTAGAATAAGAACCCTAAATTGCATGAAATGAAAAGAGGAAAAGATAAATTCAATTACGTACCAGATATTACACACTAGTAATAATTGGAAACAGCTTGCAATTGTTGATATTACTCACAACAATTGAAGTCCCACTTGCCACAATCTTAACGAAAATTGATAAGAGTGTGTTTTTGTGAAAAGAGGCAGTCTTCTCCACGTGAAATGCAACAAATTATCATCTAAAAATGTCTTCTCGAAAACCCTAAATAACAAGTATTTATACCTATTCTAAATAAGGAAAATTCAACAATGTAAAATGATGCTTGAATTGGTACTATGGCAGCATTTGACAGCCGATTCATCCACGTGAAATGAAGTGAAGTATGGCCAGTTTCTCTTGTCTTTTGTAGGTCCAAGCATAGCTCATACACGCAAGCATTAGTGTATTGGTTAGCCATCCTATAATACCGACAAAATGTACCTAATAAAAAAATGCAAAAAAATATAAATTATGTGAATGCTTTGGTTCTCTTTGTTTAAGAAGGCTGTATAATGCTAGGTTAAGAGGTTTGATTCCCATCACATTATTTTTTTACTATTTTTAATATGTTTAAACATAGTTAAATTTAACCAATAGGTAACCTTTAAATATCGCAAAGCATTAATTGTATATATTTCACAAATTTGAGAAAGTTGAGAAATAAGTATATTAGCAATGTTTAAGCATGGTATAAATAGTGTATTGGCCACATTAAAACATCACTATTTAGCTAAACTTATGACATTTAAACATGGCAATTATAGTGACGTAGATTTCGACTTTCTTTTAAAACCCTCATATTTGCTAATATATACCTATTGTTTTATTTATGCACAATTAAGATGGACACATGAGAATAAGCTAATGAAACACTAGCAACTTTGTGGAAGAAAGGAGTCATCCTAAGTCAAATTAAAAAGATGGCTAAATGTTCCAAAAAATAGCTTAAGGATTACCATTTAAAATATAAATATAATGATCATGGGAATGAGAAAATAAACCTGTAGACATTGAAAATTACTCCATGAATCTAAGCCTTAGTTTGATGTTTTCTCCTAGGAATTAATCACTAAGATTTGCTCCCTAGACAAACATCGTTTCAATTGGATAGTGGGTATTTCAATTTTTTAATATTTTTCCTTAACATCATGAATTTTGCATCTAAGGTTTCTATATTGACAATGTATTAAAAAATTAAACAACCTAATTACAAAAAAGTACTTTAGATTGAGATTGATAACTAATTTATGTTCTTTGGATACAATAATCCCACTGAATATGCTTCCAATAGTATATCCAATTAGGTAACCCAACTATTTTGACAAATTGACCTCAAAAACTAATAAAATAAAGGAGTCCACTAGAAAAGGATACAAGTAGCAACTAAGAGAGAGAGAGAGAGAGGAAAACGTATAATATAAAGAAGAGGACATAAGCATCGACTATTTCTAAGAGAAAGAGAGAGAGCGTTAGAGAGGAGAGAGACTGAAAGAGAGGAGGGGTATTTTCCTAGAATGGAAAAATTGGAGATAAAATATAATCGTTTTTTATATTAAGGGAGTGCCATTAAGTTTCCTCAATGAGATTTTTTTTTAAATTTTAGTAACAAACGTTACTAATAATATATTATATGATATGTTTAATAAATGTAGCTAAAAGATATAACCATTGGTCATGTTTTCTACAAACACCGCTAAATGCAAAAATTCTTGTAGTGTGGTACCTTTGTAAAACAACATCTTCCATAGAAAATGATGCAATAGTAATCCTTTGATCCTCTATTTTGAAAATCCATCCAAGTAGATCTACACCACAAAACTTTGGATTTTTTTATTTCATAGCCTTAAGCAAATTGTTAATAACAAAGGCATTAGGTGAATCAATAAATTGTGATGAATCCTTAACATTTGCTAAATTCGAGGCAAATGCATTTGGGTTCTAAATCTGAGAATGAGATGTCTTTATATTATCCACTATCTCTAGCAATGATTGTAGCTAAGAATGCTCAAAACCTGATGATTCTATTGCACAGCGATGAACACAAACTTTTGATTGCTTCCATGCTCGAATTCTAAGTAATAACAAGTGCTCGATGTGATGATTGGATGAGAGCACCAAATTGTTAAGCCTAATCTTATAAAGCCTGGCCTAGCTTATAACTCTAATTAAATTAGGGTTATAGTTGAATTCAAAACCTATCCCATATTGGATATTTTTAAATTGTGATATAAAAGCGTGTGCTATTCTCTCTCCTCTCCCCCACAAAGGTTTAGTTCTCTCTCTCTTTCTCTATAATCAAGATAAGGATTTTTACTAACAACTTGTGTTTGTGTTATATTTACAAGGATTACAATGGTAGATTAAGCTACTTTAAGCGAGACTACAACCAGACTCTAGGAAATGACGATTGATTTCCCTTTCAATTATTATTTCTTCCTTTTATATCTTGCTGAATGTTTAATTGTTACAGTTATAAACCGCTCAATTATGCTAGAATTACATTGACTATTCCATATTTCTACAATCTATTGCATGATTTTATATTTTATGCCACTATTAGTGATGTAATCTACTTGCCATGCTGGTGCTTGCATGTTTGGTAATTATAGAAGGGAGAAAGGATTGAAATGTAGTTGATTTTATTAGAAAAGCAATATTCATCCTATTAGATTATAAGAGATTTAATACTTTTATTTTTTTTTTAGAATTTTGTGATTGTGTAACAAATTAGCTTTGAACTTGTGATGTAGTAATGGTACTCCTTAATATATTACATAAGTACAAGATGCTTTGCTTTATCGGTTGACAAGCATGCTGTTTTCTCATGCCATTCGAAACATAAAAGCTTTGCCCTGAATTACTAAATATTATATTTATTTATATAATTATCAATTCATGCAACAACAATAAACCAATTTCAAGACGCACACCCGACACTGCATTTAAAAAGTAGGCATGGGCGGTAACTTTTTCCGTATTACTTCAACACCAATTCATATATATGAAATATATTGGTTTTTAATTATTTATGCTTTTTTCTGAGGTAGAATTCAATTTGCAGAACAAGGACAAGTGAACCGTAAACCTAAAAACCTGAGAGGTCTTTTCATTTTCTTTTGTTGTTGTCCTGGGCCATAATGCTGAGAGGTTATTATTGAGAAAATGATGGTCCTCTGAGTCTGAGAAATGTCGGAAGAATGTACGAGTCTCTGCGGACGCAGATTGACAGCTCTCTCTCCTTCCCTACACTTACAATGCAACACCAACAAATCTCACAAGTCTGTACATACGATTAATGTCTCCATTTCGCTCATGCTGATGCCACCACTACCATTTTCTCTCTCTTCTTCACTGACATACTTACGTAACTGGGTATTTTGTCTTCACTCCCATCTTTCTCGTCTCTTTTTATTCTCTCTATGTGCCGCCATGCCATATCCCGTGACTGCGTACCATGGAAATGCAGGTGCCAATAGATATAAAACTAAAATTTTAGTACTAATAGATTTTTATGTGATTTTTCTGGATATTTATTTCTAGAGAAGTTTAAATCTCAGCCATGATTTTTTTTCTTCATTTCGGTTTGAAGGATAAGTAAGTGAAAAGTATTGGATCCATCCATACCTCTTTAATGAATCCACAAAAGAAGAAGATTATTTTTGTTCCACTTATCACGACATCGACTTAAGCAAGCAAATCCAATAGATTCTTTTCATCCGCTTATCCAATCCACTGTCTTCGTGATTGAGGCACATAGAGAAAGTGACACGAGAAAGATGAAGTATCAATATCGTTAACTCTTGTTGGAAATTATAATGATTTCGAGCTTAAAACGTTATAATCTATTATATATCTTTATAATTTAATATATGTTAATTTTTTTTTTAAATCTTATAACCTCAAATCTACTCAATATACAATTTCAATTTATCATTTACTACTCTAATAAGTAAAAATGAATGACTCCAAGAGTCAATCCAACCATAAATTTAATTAGAAGTAAACAAAAAACTTTAATTGAATTAAATATTCAACCTTTAGTTATCTTAAATATAAATAGTTACGAATAAGTATGTTTATATAATCTCTATGCTTCTAAACTTAAACAACTCCAAGTCTTTTAGGTACTCTCTCACTACTTATTCCCATCGTGATAATAATAGTCTCTCTCATTCTCATCTTGATAATAATAGTATACATTTCCGTACACATTAAACTCAATGTATTTATCATACTCACCTGTAGTTGAAAAAGAAAAAGAGTTGAATTTAAGCCTAGTACATGACTACTACAAGCATATGTGTGTGTCAACTACATCACATCATACACACACAAGGATGCAATATCAATATTACAAAAAATCCATTTATTTTCTTTGATTAAGCCGTCAACCAACATAGGGATACTTATGATCCTACCACACTGTATATATATATATATATATATATATATATATATTATAATATAGTAATTCCTAGGTTAGCAACTGTCACTATAGGCCCTATCTATTTCTAAATCTACCTTAGATCATTTTTGTTTATAACTTCACTAGGGACAACATTAAATACCAATTATCGAGGTCCTCTTAGAAATCTACCATTACAATCCCTTAAGCTGAACCAAACACATGTAATATTCACGTTTAGTTTCTATATTATTTAAATATATTTAATAAATATAGCATCACATAAGCAACAAATAAGATAAACAAGTACCTAAAAAGGCATTGCACGTTTAGTCTCGGTATTATTTAAATATATTTAATAAATATAGCATCACACAAGCAACAAATAAGATAAACAAGTACCTAAAAGGGCAGTCCCATTGTTAGTTTCTATGTAACTAATAAATGTATAAAAATCTGTCAAGTATTAAAGTTTTTATTGTAGGTGAAATTGGCTTAAAATTGAAGAAAAATGAAATAGAAGTAAAGTAGGAGTATTCGGAGTAACATGACTGTGTATGTGGTTGTGTAGAAGAATATAGGAAGGAACACAATCGTGTAAATGGTTGTATACCTTACTATGTGTTAAGCCTTCCTAACATGCCTAAGTACATGGGTCATGTACTTCAACATAGGTAGGTACACACCGATGTACCTGGCGATATATCCCCATGCTTCAAAAATTTCTCCCTTTTTCTTCTCTATTTAGTGTTCCAATCCTATTTTCTATGTAACAAAATGAAATTACTTCCATTCAATCACCGATTCTACAATGTTATGCGGAATGTAAACACTTAGTGGCTTCAATTTGTGGCTAGAATTCCAAGATCGCTTAATCTGACAATTGTGCTTGTTCCTTCTTACCCTTTGTTCCAAAATCTATTAACACTTCACCTACATGATACTCAAGCCTAGGAAATTATGATAGAAAAAACTTATTATAACAGTTAAGACCCTTACCCGGTGGAAATGTGTCAATCTTATACAGTTTTGTTAGGTTATACTATGTGTGTTTGTATGTATTTCTAAGGTATTGGCTGTAAAATCTGCAAAATTTTAAGTTGCGTATAATAGTGGAATAATTAAAAGATTGTACTAAAAGTCTTAAACACACTCCGCATAAAACTATAATAAAAGAAATAACCACACAAAGGGCAAACCATAAGAAATTATTGGTTAAACGATAGAATAAATTAAGAATCTTAGACTTAAGATTGTCAAATAGGAATTCCAAGTGAATATTCACACTCGAAATAATCAAATTAGCTTAAGCACAAAATTTCCTAATAAAATGTTAAAATCTTGAATTTTATTGATGTCTTTGCACATGCAAAAATACATTAGGAACTTTTAAAACTCTAATCCTAATAAAGTATTAATTAATGATATATATATATATATATAGATAAGGATGGTAGGCCGTGGAGTACCCACTGCCACATACAAGAAAACAAAACAAAAGTAAAGGAAAAAGCCAGGGAGCAGACCAACACGAAAGCTACGGTACGAAAAGGGGAAAAGAGCGAATTGAACAAAAAAAAAAAAAAATCATAACTTACACATAGGAACTGCGATCGACAATCCGAGACCACCAACGTGTTTCTCAAGGTAAGTACAACTCAACTAGATTAACTTCTTGCAAAATGGAGTTTTTTTTTAAAGTTATTTATAAAGAATAAATAAGTATAAAAATTAGTACTTTACTTAAAATTAGTTATAATAGCTAAGAAAACACTAGATAAAGTGATCTAGATTATGTATTTAGTGTATTGATGTATTTTTTCCTAATTTTCTAGCTAAGAGGGTTTTGATTTAGAGATGCTCAAAGACTATTTCGAGTAAAGTCCAATAAAATGAGACTGAGATGAGTAGGATTTTATAACGTGTTATACCGTGTGTATATTATTGATTTTGTGTATTTATTATGGATTTTGCTTCGTATATATATATACTATTCCGTGTACTGTGCACATGTGTGGGTTTTGACATCTAGAGTGAGTAGCAACAAATATATATATATACATATATATGTAAACCTTTGTGATTGGTGGAGCTATTTTGCTGTGCGAGTAAGATTTATTTATTTCTTTTCCGTGTCTTCCTTCCCTATAGAGGCTGAGTAATAGACACAGATACATATATATATATAAGACGTTGCGGGCGTGGTTCTTCTTCCGAGGAGTGTATGTGAATATTATATTGCTGGACTGTGCTGGACATGTTTCTCTTTTGCTTGCCGTAAAACAAGGACTAGACATATATAAGTAGTAGGAGTTGGATATGCTGTGAAGATTGATGCTTCCAGTTGTTACTACCATAAATGGGATTATATAGATACATATATATATATATATATATATATATATATAATAACAAACATCATTGTCTTCTCGTTTCTTACCCCATTGTGCGTGGAGCATGTGTATGGCATTGTTTTTCCCTTTCTTTTGCTGCTAACAAGTGATCTTATACCTACATATATATATATGATTGCGTGGAGAGTGTGTAGCGTCCCATCTTCTTCCCTTTGCTGGCCATCCTTACGCCTTGTTTCTTGTATTATTGTTGTGTGTGTGAATCATTGTGGGAACAAGGGATGGCAAGGGCATTCTTCACTCCCGCTGAGGTATGGAATGATACATATAAACATAGGTGAAATGAGCTAGCTGGTCAAGAACGAAGGAGTTGGAAAATTAATGCTATATGGCGTCTTGCTAGATGATATATATGTACATGTGTATATGTGGTATGATGAGAATAGGAAGAGAAGTTAGACTTAAAGATGTGATATATAAGATAAAATGGAAGTGGGAGTTAGGATTATAGTGTGTTAGTTGTCTTATAAACTTGTGTGTAGAGGAATTGGAAGAAGAGTGAAAACCCATGAATAAGACTATGAGACAACATGTAGGGGTATGTAAATATGGAGTTTATTCCCTTAATGCAAATAGGTACGAATTTATAAGTGGTAGGAAAAGATATCACTATGTCATGTATCTTGTTATGGGAAGTAATAATTGATGTGAAGTATGTAGTCAAGCCTTAACACACAATACAAAATGATGGAAAAGAAACTCTAGACTTCAATGATCTAAGTCCTTGCATATATATGTGTATATGTGTGGTGTCCAAGTGAGGTAGAAAGATAAGATGATGCATGTGACGTATGTTGTGGGTATATAGATATGAGGTAGGAAGAGTGGTATTACAAGACCTCAATTACAACATGCATAAATCCTCCTGAGATGTATATGCTAAAGGAGGCATGAGAATCAAATTCAACATCTATACAGCTATGGTACTGATGTAGGCATATTCAAGGATAATACATGGAGTTATAGTCATGAACATAATTATAGAGGGGAAATGGGGAAAGAGGAGTGTAACGATGGAAGTTCTATTAGTAATCCTTAGCTTATCAATATATCACATCGACTACATGTGTGTTGTCTTCTTGTTGTGTTAAGTTATGCCTTGCTCCTAGAATGGTTTTATGTGTCATGATTCGTTGTTGTATGATTGTGGATTGCACTTATATTTGATTTGATATGATCACCTTCAAAACTCTAATTAATTATGAGGTTTAAATAAATAACCTAGCATGCATCGCATGAGACATTGCATGAGATTGAAGGCCATCACTGCTATAAGATGAGCCGAAAGTGATTAAGAGGATCGTTGTTCCGTCAAGTGCAAAGTGAGTGATTAGGGGATTGTCGTGCCTTGACGATTCTGAGTCTGACCTATCTCTTGAGGGTGTAATGCTCGGTGTATTGAGGCACTTGAGCCAAAAACATTAAAGATAAGACACAACTTAATTAAGTGATAAGAATAATAAAGATTTGAGTAAGACCCTAGCACTGATGGTGGCTTCGGAATCCCCAACCCAAGGTCAAGGGGGGCGTAAACCCTAGACTTCACGTCGGTTACTAGAAGACCACGTGAGATGCTGCATTCATGTGATTATTCATGCATAGCACTTGTTTGATAACTTGGTTGAATTTTGTTGAGTTTGTTGCAACATCGAGAGATTCCTTATCTCACTAAGCTTTGGCTTACCCTCCTATAGATTTTGCCTTACAAGTAGAGACTACCTAAACTTCATGATGAATCGACGAACTAAGGTGAGTACTCGTTGCTTTAATGGTGGGCATGGTTGTGGAAAGGACATGAGGCCTAGATTGAATGTAAACATCTTTAAGATGATTCTTTTATTTTGTAATTGATGAAGATGTAATTGAGTGACCTGTTATGGTCTTAGGTGTACCTGTAATGGTGAAATGGGACCCATCTGAGGCCTAGAAATATGTTATGTAATTAATTATCTTGTGAACAGGGAATATTAGTACTTTGATGAACAGGTCAATGTTGAAGATGAGACACTTCGCGGTTGCTTAACAAGGGGTTAAGCGATCGTGGTGGGTTGTAGAGGGTTAAGCGATCGTGGTGGGTTGATTGGTGGCAAAGTTAGTAGGTTTTTTAGGAAAACATATGCAAACTAATTTACAACTTGTACATCCTCTAGTTTCATGGCTATTCTAGCCTCTATTGATAGTGTCGATTTCCTAATCCTTTCTTATTACTCATAAGTAGGAAGAGCTACAAGTCTCTACACTTCTAACTTGAGAATAACTAGATCTTCACTGGGAAGAACAAAATTGACCACCAAGTTATGGTAGTCAATGGTGGCATAGTATTTAGATAACCAATTCACCTCTAATATTACATCAAAATCCACCATCTCTAAGAAAAATAAATTAGCGAGCATTACTCTTCCTTGTATTTTGATCTCAACATCTTTACACATTTGATCTAACCTTCTTCTAACTCCTAAAGAAGTAGTTACACTCATGGGATCATTCAGTAACATAGGTTTCAAACCTCACACATGCATGAAGTTAGGCGATATGTAGGAATGTGTCACACTCATATTAAATAACACATATGTAGTAGTTATGTGGACGAGTAACATACTTACAATGGTATCTTAGTCTTGAGTATCCTAATGCTACTGCTATTGTAGAGCAAAAACACGACTTGGTTCTCTTTACCTTGGTCCTGTGTTTTAGGGTTTACCCACTAGTGTGCTAGGTGGAGGTTTGACTGGTTATTGCACTAATATTGGTTGTGGCACTACAGCTATCTAATTCATGGTAGCACTACACTCAAAAGATGTATGGCCTCTTTGTTTGCAATTATAACAAAAGGCTTGTGGTATGGCTTTCTTAGTACATATCCTACTAGTGTATCTTGTTTTACTACAAAAGAAATAAGCTCCTTTAAGCTAACTACATTGACTTAACTCATGCGATCCCATGCATTGGGGACATCTCTATCCTAATCCTAGTAGTGGTGGTGGAAGCAAAACAAGTGGTGCAAGTTTTTCATAAATAAGCCTAGGTGCAAAGGTCACAAGTCTAGCCTAGTATACTATAGTTCTCTTCCATTTATTTGAATAAGTAGCAATAGCGGTTGGCCTCTTCCCCAGCATCACTTTAGACCTACAGAATAACTACTCTTTTCTCCTTTTCTTGCTTTGCTCCATAAACTTTACTTTGTCAACCACATTTGTATAAGTAGGAGGTTGAAAGGATCCTACCTCAAGTTGGATGTTAGGTTCTAAGCCCCTCGCAAACCTCTAGGGACCTAGAAGCATCTTCAACATGAATAGTTTCATGTGAGAATTTGATCAAATTAGTTCAACTCTGCTTCATATTCTTCTAAAGACTGATTACCCTATTAGAAATTATAATATATCACCTCCATTTTGGTCTCGAATATTGCTAAGGAAATATTTTTCATAAAATAATTTCCTAAACCATTACCAATTAATAGGTGCTCCTACAAGCATAGAGACACTGGCTCTCCAATTTACGGCCAGCCTCTTATGTATGAAGGTTGCATAATCTACCTTCCTATCCTTTGGTACTCAAAGTGTAGCAAACGTTTTCTCAATTTCTAATATCTAATGTTTGTCTTCAACTGGATCATCAACTCTAGGATTAAACTCCTTTGCCAATCTTACAAACTTGTCTAAGCTAAACTAGTCCTCGATTAGCCTAACTAACCTCATAGCTTGTTGTTCTTGCTTTTAAGTAATCATTCCTACTAATGCATTCATCATCTCCAATAACTATGTCATCGTGCCAACTACTTGCCCTTGAACATGAGCCACTTGTTGAGGCGATCCTGGAGGGAACTTTTCATTTGGAGCATCTCTATCCCATCTAGTGCTAGATGAGTTAGGTCTTGTAGTTCGTCTAGAAGGCATTCTACTTAAGAAAAGATAGATGAACATGTAGACATAATGGTTAATGAGGGTCAAAGGTAACTAAAATGCTACGTACATACATACATACATACATACATATCTATATATGTGAAAGTAATATTATAATTCAAAGAAATTGTAAGTAAGAGTTAAAGTAAAATAAAAGGAATTATAGGGTAGAAACTTTCAAACTCGTCATTCTACTCACTCTCTTCACATCTCACCATCCTACAAATTCAATACCTAAGTTTTTCTAAAGATCATAACCTAAGTTCTATTGATTATTTTGTAACCTTATTGATTACTTGCCTAAGTTTTATGGATCATCAAACCTATGTCCTACTATCATAACCTAGACTCTGATACTACCTAGGCTGTAATCCTTAAAAACCTAAGACTTCAAAACTTGCCATTTGTCCCTACAATATAGTGATATGCTAAGGATCTCCATTACCCATGTAACTTCAAGCCTATTCAACTTCCAATTTCAATTTATTATTTACTACTCCAATAAGTAGAAAATGAATGACTTCTAAGTGTTTCATTCCAACTAGAAATTTAATTAGAAGTAAATAGCAAAGTCCAATTCAATTACATATTTAAACTTCAATTATCATAAATATAAGTAGCCATGAATATGTCTGAATAGTCTCTAGGGCCTCAAACTCAAATATCTCCAAGTCTTTCAATAGTCTTTCAGGTAATCTCTCACTACTTATCCCCATAGTAGTAATAATAGTCTCCCTCATTCTCATCTTAATAATAATGGTATACATTTTTGTATTGGTCATACTCAACATATTTATTGTACCTACCTATAGCTAAAAAAGAAAAAGGGTTAAGCATAAGCCTAGTATATGAGTACTGCAAGCACATGCATTTGTCAACCAAATCACACCATACACACACAAGGATGCAACATCGATATTACAAATAATCCATTTATTTTCTTTGATTAAGCCATCTATCATCATAAGGGTACTTATGACCTTGCCACACCATATATATATATATATATATATTATAAAATAATATAATATAGTCAGTCCTTGGTTGGAAATTGCCATTGCAAGTCCTATCTATCCCTAAATTTATCCCAAATTATTTCAGTATAGGACTCTACTAGGGATAATGTCATATATTGATCATTAAGGTATCCCTTAGGGATCTACTAACACGGGCTCCTAGGCCAAGCTAAGCACAAGCAATATTCTTGTTTAGGTTCAATATCATTTAAATTCATTTAACAAATATACTATCAAACAAGCAACAAAGAAGGTAAGCACGCACTTAGAAGAACAGTTCCACAGTTAACTTCTGTATAACTATTAAAGGTATAAAAACCTGTCAAGTGTTAAAGATTAAGTTTAGTTCTACACTATGACATAACTTAAGTTCGTTAAGTTGTTAATTGTATACTAGTTGCATAATTCCCTCTCCCATGGTTTTATTGTAGGTAAAATTGGCTTAAAATTGAAACAAAAAATGAAATAAAAGTAAAGTAGGAGTGTTCCAAAATAACACAACTGTGCATGTGGTCGTGTAGAAGAACATAGAAAGGAACATGGCCATGTGAAGCCTTCTCAACATGCTCAGGTACACAAGTTGTGTACTTGGCCATGTACTTCAACATAAGTAAGTACATGCTTGTGTACCTAGCCGTATACCTCATTAGTATACAAAACCCTTTCTAACTCAATACAAGAAGGTACATGTTTGTGTACCTGAACTATATATCTCCTGTAAAACCCACGAAACCCATAGCGTTTAGCATCATAATAAATAAAAGAAATTACTAAAAGACTCTAATGTAGATCACAAAAACCTAAATTAAAAGAATAAATATGATGGGAAAATTTCTGACACTGTCGACCTTTTCCGGACCCGATTTGGATGATGATCCAAATCACTCATATTTTACCTTATGTCTTTATTTCTAATAAATATTGGAGAATAATCTTATAGGTACAATGATAATTCTGCATGGGATGCCAATATGTCCTACAACCGCTGTTGGACACAGAACGTTTTCAGGATGACAATCAAAGACCCGCTGCGATTGTTTTCTATTCCGAAGCATTGGATCATGAAGACTTATGTTATTTTGTACCTTGTAATTGCTTTATGAACTATTTTGGTTGTATTTTGGTTTTGGGACACTTTTATTTCATTGTAATTTTCATTTAGGGCTAGTCACCTTAAA
>JBBMOL010000617.1:0-121421 GCA_037954665.1 Laguncularia racemosa
TCCCCCCCTGTTTTTCACTCACCTTATGTTTTGCAAAAGACTGTTGTAGCTGCAACTGACCCCTCATACACCTGCTTAGGTGTTAAAGGTTTAAGATTAAAGTTTTCCCCTTGTGAACAAGCGTATACTTGTTAGAAAAGCCATCATGAATAACCTTCCTATCAAATTGCCATGGTCTCCCCAACAACACATGACACACTTGCATTGCACTACATCACATAACACCTCATCCTCATATCTACCAATGCGAAAACCAATCAAGGCTTGCTTACTCACCTTAGTGTCACCACTATCATTCAACCACTGTAATTTATATGGACTAGGGTGTCTAATAGTTTTGAGTCCTAGCCTCTCAACAATAAAATTACTCACCACATTGGTGCAACTTCCTCCATCAATGATCAAACTGCAAATATGATCTCCTAGATAACATCTAGTATGAAATATATTCTCTCTTTGCACCTGCTCTTCTTCCTTTACCTATACATTCAAAGCTAGCTTCACTATTGCCACTAACCTCCCTATTGCAGGCTCTTCATCATCACTAGCGTCCTCTAATGGAGGCATATCATCTTCCTCACTATCCCCTTCAGTCTCATACTCACCATCATCACGCAAAATCATAACACGCCTATTCGGACATTGACTAGCAATATGGCCTCTACCTTGGCATTTAAAACATCTAATGTCACGATTTCTAGAAGTAGAAGAATCAGGGTTACCTTGGTTACTAGGAGTAGAACCCGCTTGCCTCTGCTTCCTTTCGGTTTAGTGGGTAAAGGCTTTTCTTCCTTCTTCCATTGGTTAGTCTTCCAGGTGGATGAACCAGTACCTTGTTGAAACCGTGCATTACTACTACCTTTCCGCCTGTGTTGGTTCTCAACCTTTATAGCCATATGAACCATATCCTCTAATTCTACATAATGCTACAATTCAACAACATTTTGAATTTCTCTATTCAATCCAGCAAGAAATCTAGCATGGTAGCCTCTCTATCCTCCTCTATATTCGCCCTGATCATCGTAACTTCCATCTCCTTAAAATACTCATCCACACTTCGGCTTCCTTGCCTAAGAGTTTGCAATTTGTTGTGCAATTCACAATAGTAATACGCAGGCACAAACTGCTTCTTCATCACCCTTTCATTTCTTCCCATGACTCAATAGGTGGTTTACCATTCCTTCTTCGATTCAACATTAGTTGATCCCACCACACTATGGCATAATCCGAAAATTCAATGGCAGCAAGTTTCACTTTCTTTCTCCCACTATAGTTATGACAATCAAACACCATCTCCCTTCTTCTCCACTCTAAGTACGCCTCGGGATCATTCTTCCCCTAGAAAGGAGGAATCTTCATCTTTATGCTACTCAATTGATTATCCTCTCTATTCCTATCTCCTTTATCTTCTCAATCCCTAGTTCCTCTATTCCTACCACTATAACCTCTATAACTCCCGATAGAAGGCTCATCAAAGTCATCACTCGACATTTCATCTCCACTCCTTTGTACTCTCCTAGAACAACTCTCCCTCTTACGCCCTTGGAAGATGTTTGTAGATTGCTCTGGTCTTTGCTCTATCGTCTCATGAATTTGTTCCATTCCCTCTTGAAACATTCTCTTCATCTCACCCCTCAACGCCTCAATCACTAACCTAGCATCAAACCTTCCCCTCTCACTTTCAGGAGAATGTTGCCTCGACATTGTTCCTGCAGAGAAAAGATTAGTACTAACACAAATATATATAATTTAAGCCTCATGATACACTCCCTTACATGTTTCGCTCAAATGATGATATCACCTAGTCACTCGTTTTATTCTCACAAACAATGATGACATCACTCGCCAATTCCTCTTCTCAATTCCATTGGAACTAACCTAAACTACACCAATTCCCTTCCATAGAGTTCAAAACAACTCTTAGGGCTCGTAATTTTCCTCTTTTTTCTTTCCGATTTTTTTTTTTTTGCCTTTGTTTGTTGCTCTTGATCATGTTTCTCCTTTTGTTTTTTTGTCGTGATTATTCCTTTTTTCTTTTTTTTTTGTAAAAAAATTGAATAATAGGTACTACACTTTCAATAGACAATTAACACTATGAAATTGAATACGCACAAATGATATGAACGATTGGAGTTAGGGTTTTGATGTTACCTTCCTCAAACTAAACTGTTGTGTTAACAAACTTAAGCTCTGATACCAAATGATGCGAGATCGATTTGATCGGATTCCTAACTGATACGAACCACACCAACGTGTGACGAAACCCAATACCAATACGTTCGAAATTCGTTACCTAAGATGCTAAACACCCTCAAGTGGAAACCGCGACCGTTGTCTATAAGCGAGACAAGAACCTTGGTATAATATGAGACGCCACAATCGGGATGAAAGACCGATTGATAAGTCAGGATGAACGCCACGGAAATAAATTCCGATAAGTTCTAGGTTAGTTCTTTAAAGAACCAAGAAAAGAATTCTATCAAAAGTGTTTTCAAACTTTCAATGTTGTATGTTCTATATTCTCAATATTCTAAACCCTAGGAGCTTTATATTAGGGTTTAAAATTTTCGTAACAATAAAGCCTAAAATGACATAGCTTAAATAAGTTGTGTAAAAATAACAAACAAGACATGAAGGCCGACGTCGGGGAGATACACGGCCGTGTACTTTGGCCGTGTATAATTCTGTGGAAATCTTAACAATGTACACAACCGTGTACTTCTAGTCGTGTATCTTTCTGTGGAAATCTTGACAACATACACAACCGTGCCTTTGAACCGTGTATACGACCATGTATGATTCTATGTAACCTCCAGAACCCTACACGGCCGTCCCTTGTAATATACACGCCCTCTTTACCCCGTATCCGGTATGACTTGTACAAGAGCAAGGGCATTCCCATGGTTGTTCCAATCTATTCCAGCTTCATGATTGCTCCAATCCTTTCCGACTTCATGGACATCCTTTATCAACTCGTTAAGTGCTTCCTTGAATCGTTTCGCTCGATTTCTTGTGATCGGTCCAGGTGGGTACTTCAAGATGATCCACGTTCTATCTTCTGGTTGGCTCCCATCATGGCTCTCATCAAGAGTCATCTCCTAAGTATAGTAAGAGTGTCTTATTAGCCAATACTGTCCTAGCTTCCATTCTAATATATTACAAGTAGGTGACTTTGTTGCCTAGCAAGTCATAGTCAAAATGGAGTAAGCTTTGCACCAATTCATATGGTAAGAAAATGACAAAATCCACAAAGTGCTTTAGATCAATTAAGAAAAAATGACAAAACCAAAAGCATTGTGAGGCATTAGAATGCACAATCTAGTCCTAAGAACACACAACAATTCACTCTTCTCCACTTGATCACAAAGAATCAACACTCCTTACTCCTCACGGTCCACTTCAAGGACTCTACACATACAAATGGTACACTCCTTCAAACAACAACAATAATACTTCAAATGTATCACTTCCCTCAAACTATCTAATGATCACTTCCCCTTAATCACTCCGACTAACTTAAGGAAACAAGGAATATTACAAGTACTCCACATCTACAACAACAAGCAACAATTATATCACTTCAACAACACAATCAAATAACTCAAGTTCACTTCAACAATTTGGATTAAGGTGCTAACTTAAGAACCCTAATTTTCAAATTCTCAATCACAAAGATCCCTTCTCAAAAACCCTAAGCTTTGATACCAAATATGATATGCCTAAAATCCAAAGCACAATGTACACATTTCAATTGGTGAATCAACTAGATAACTCCACAAATATGGCATGATAAGTTAATGAAAAATACCCCAAAAATAGCGTGCAAATAGGGAACAAACAACTCCAAATGTGTGTACAAAATTAGACAAAACCAATCCAATAAAACAACACAAGTGATTCCACTTTTCAACTATAAAATGGCATGAACCAAATATTGAATAAGGAACCCTATTGTGTGAAACAAAACAATAAGAAACCAATCCAATCACAAATTAGATATTACTCACTAGATACAATTGGATGAAACTTAGAAATGACCTTGATATAACTCACAAGGATTCTTAAGCCAACTCGCCAAAATTCCACACTTGAACTTGATAAAAGTAGAAGCTTGTAAGAGGGTGTCTCTTATGGCCACAAAATGTATATTTTGATGTCAAAATGTAATGTGTCTCCAAAACCCTTTAAAATTAGCAAGTATTTATACTTACTCATATTAGGGTAAAAACATAAAAAAATTACAACTATACCACATATAGGGTTGTAGGTCCTAAAACACAATTAAAACCCAAAATAAAAATGTTCCAAAAACTTACAATATAAATGGTTCCAAGAAAATAACAAACAAATAAAAATAGTCCTCAACATTTTGGGTCTTCAAATTAACTCGTCGGTCCAACTCATCTTCGGTTTAGGTCGGTCCATGGATAACCCATAAGTTGAATCTTAGTGAGTTTGTCTACAGCCCTATAAAACCTAGTAAGTGTGCCTGTTGGAATATACAATACATGAGTAATAGAAAAGAAGTTAGTAAACAAATAATTCTAGGGTCGATTTGCTCAAAAGAACCCTCATTGCCAAGATTTGAAATCCTTTGGCTCTTGCCCTAATGATAGGTTTTGTAGGATTTTGATTCCTATCATCTCCTCAGGTCTCAAAAAGATTTGTCCTCAAATCTGACAGACCAAATGCAATAGAGACTCTGTATCCTCCTAGCAAGCCATCTGAAGAAGTGTCACTACAGAATCCAATATCTGAAATACTATAGGAGGTGATTGCTTTCTCCCCTCCATTTCTAAGATGTATCTCATCTGCAACACACATAATGATCCATTATCCACTAAGGTCTTCTCTGTCTCAACTCATTCCACTGATATTGTTGCCTCCTTTTCTAACTCATCTATATGTCGCTGACCCTCATGGCCTCTAATGGTTGGCTGAACTACTCAGGGGCCCTCTAAAACCTCTAAAAGTGGATACAACTATCTCTAAATAGTCTGGTCCTCTAGTGATGGGTTCATCTGACTCTGACCCTCAAGATTCTCTAATGGTTTACTCAACTGCTCATGAGCCTCTAGAACCTTGAAAGTGAACACAATTGCCTCTGATAGTTTGGTCCTCTAGTGGTCTACTCATCTGACTCTGACTCTGACCCTTAGGATCCTCTAAAGGTTAGCACATCTATGTCTGACAAGTGTTGTCATCTGTATGTTGGCTCATGTAACTAAGAACCTTAGGAACCTTTAAAGGTTGGCATATTTGCCTCTGCACAATTTGCTCCTCAAAAAGTTTGATCATGTGGCTATGATCCTTAGGAATCTTTGATGGTTGACTTATCTATCTTTGCATCTTTTGGACCTCTAATGGTGACATAAGGTTCATACTATACGTTTACCAGCCTATTTGAACATATAAGTATTTCTATACTCATCATGTAATACCATCCTATCATACAACCATGGCCTACCAAGCAATATATAGGATGTATGCATAGGAAGAAAATCACATTCAAGCTCATCACAGTACTTATCCCTATACTGAAGGGTACCCTAGCCTTTGGGACACACAAAGACTCACCTAATCATTTAACCAATGTAATGTATAGGGTTTAGGATGCGGGGTAATTACAAGTTTCAACTTCAATACTAATGATGCAGCTACAACATTATTACAACTACCACCATCAATAATAATTATGTACAAGTTTCCTTGTACCTTATAAGAAGTATGGAAAAAATTTTCTCTTTGTACATTATCAATGGTTGGCAAAGAAGTTAATACTTGATTGTACCAAAGTAGTAGAAGTATACACATCACTTGACATAGTTATTAACTAACTTCAACAAGTTAACAACACACCTCTCTACAAGTACCACAACAACACATCCTTACACCCCCACGGTACACACAACTAATTACAAGAAATACTTATTGTCACTTCAAGTAAAGTCAAGTAGAATAATTGAAGCACAAATAAATAATTCTAAGTAGTTAAGAAATTAAATTCAACCAACAAGTGTTTAAGTAATAAGTTCAATTACTTTTATACTTTAATTGTTTGTTTGAATTTAAATTCTACTACTCAACTTTCCTTTTCTTGCCTTGGCTTCACACTACTTTAATTCACAATGTGCAGCATCTCAACACACACATAAATGCATAACTTCACACCGCCACACACACTTCCTTGTTCACGGTCAAGAGCTCTCCACCACCACTCACGCCACCAACAATATTCCCTAAACAACACACACAAAACCACGCCAAATACACACACACCCTTCACTAAATTTACAAAACACAACACCACACACACACCTTTTATATACGTTGCAGCACACACATACACACTCTTCCACACTTGAACTTCTCCACTTCTATACAAGTTTCAAACCGCAACTTACAACAACAAGGCAACTCAAATTCAAATTGAGTTCAATAATTGCTTTATTCCACAAATGGTAAGGAGCCACTTTCAAATTAAAATGAACACACAATTATTCAATCACTTAATGTGTGTTTTGAAATTCAAATTACTTCCTAAAACTCACACCTCAATTATGAAAATTCAAGTTTGAAAATCACAAATGTTACTCCTCAATTTTTGAAAACAACACCCGACAATTCACTCTTCTCACTTGATCACAAAGAATCAACACTCCTTACTCTCATGGTCCATTTCAAGGACACTGTTCACAACACGGTGCACTCCTTTAAACAACAAAAATAATACTTCAAATGTATCACTTCCCTCAAATGATCCAATGATCATTTCCCCCTTAATCACTCACGACTAACTCAAGGAAACAAAGAATATTACAAGTACTTCACATCTACAACAACAAGCAACAATATATCACTTCAACAACACAATCAAATAACTTAAGTTCACTTCAACAATTCGGATCAAGGTGCTAAACTCAAGAACCCTAATTTCCGAATTCTTAATCACAAAGATCCTTTCTCAAAAACCACAAGCTCTGATACCAAATATGATTTGCCTAAAATCCAAAGCATAATGTACACATTCCAATTGGTGAATCAACTAGATAACTCCACAAATATGTCGTGATAAGTTGATGAAAAATACTCCAAAATAGCGTGCAAATAGGGAATAAACAAACTCCAAATGGCGTGTATTAAATTAAACAAAACCAATCCAATAAACAACACAAGTGATTCCACTTTTTCAACTATAAAATGGCGTGAACCAAATATTGAATAAGGAACCCTAATTGCGTGAAACAAAATAATAAGAACCAATCTAATCATAAACTAGATATTACTCACTAGATATAATTGGATGTAACTTAGAAATGACCTTGATATAAACTCATAAGGATTCCTAAGCCAAATTGCCACAATTCCACACTTGAAATTGATAAGAGTAGAAGCTTATAAGAGGGTGTTTCTCATGGCCACAAAATGTATATTTTGATTTCAAAATATAAAGTGTCTCCAAAACCCTAGTTAGCAAGTATTTATACTTGCTCCCATTAGGGTAAAATACTAAAAAAATTACAACTATGCCACTATAGGTTGGTAGGTCCTAAAACACAAATTACAACCAAATAAAAATGTCCCAAAAACTTACAACATAAATAGTTCCAAGAAAATAACAAACAAATAAAAATAGTCCTCAACATGCTGGGTGTTTTAAATCAACTCATTGATCCAAATCATCTTCGGTTTAAGTCGGTCCATGGATAACTCACAAGCTGAGTCTTAGTGAGTTTGTCACAACCCTATAAAGCCTGATAAGTGTGCTTGTTGGAATATACAATATATGAGTAATAGAAAAGAGGTTAGTATACAAATAATTTCGGAGTCGATTTGCTCAAAAAAGGACCCTTATTGCCAAGATTTGAAACCCTTTGGCTTTGCCCCAATGATAGGTCTTATAGGATTTTGATTCCTATCACTTATTAAGAGTAGGAAGTTGATTGACATACAAAGACAAACCCTTTAGCCTATTACAAAGGATTTTTTCTAATGTGCTTCATGCATGCAGGCAAGAGCTCTTTATGGTTGAAGAAATGAACATCTAGCAAATAGCATGAGAAGGGAGTTTTGTAGTAGACAAAATAGAAAATTTGCAACAATCTTGGATACTCCATCTATGGAATTTTTGTCCCTCCTACAGAATTTCTAGACTAGCAGTAGATAAGCAAGATATGGCCATATGAGTTTATACTTTTGACAATGGTTAATGTAAATATAGCTATGATTTTGGAATACTTATACTTAGTTCTTTTTCTTTAATAATAATATCCCATATGCATAAAAAATATAAAGAAACTCAGCATCTCAAAGATTATTAGTAACATATAGTGTCTGAGTTAAGTAATTTTTCAAATCTAGTAAACATAGGTCGGATCCTTTTTGGTGATATTGTAATAAACATAGGTTGGTGTTAGCAAAGAGGTATATTTCTTGAGAAGAAACAATTTTTTTTTTAGTGCGAGGTTCAAAACAGTGCATATGAGCATACTACAACCCAGCAAAATTACACTTCTAGTAGAGAAATGGAGGTTTGAGTTATATAAAGGAAACAAGCTTCTTGAGTTTACAACATGTTTGCATGAGATGAAATTCAATCATGTTGAGACTGAGAAGCTAATATTTTAAGAAGAATATAATACTTGATACTTTGTCTTATAGAGTTGTGCAGCTGATGCATGTGCTAATAAGATATTATGAGCTACTTTGTATGGTTTGGTGGAAGAGTTGTCCTAGAGCAGTTGAATCCAAATGGCAACGAGCACCTGTAAGGTGGCACCAATTCATAGTAATTGTGATTAACCTTTTATCTTATCAATCCAAGGTAAAATAAAATAACACTAAAAGCAAACCATGTTACCAAAGGTTTCCTTTTATTATACAAGCATTTTTCTTTTTATTTAAATAAATCAAAGAAATAAAAACCATGCTTGAGCACAAGATAAATCATCATCTAGTAGCTAATTAGGACAACACAAATACAAGTAACAATAGTAGCAACAAATAGATGATATAAAGAGAGAAGTAAAGAGTACACTCAATGCTTTAGTGCAAATTACTAAGCTTAGACAACTTCTTGCTAATATTTGAGCATCAAAATCCTCATTACTCATTCTACTATCCCAAAGAAATAAAAAACATGATTTCCTACACAAACTTCAAAATAAAAATAGAAGCTTTAAATTCAAACTTCAAAATCAACAATAGTTCTCGATTTTTACATGTTATCCTTTGAAGAAGGCTATGGTAATGCTCTCAAACCTGTATAAGTTTTAGATCATATGAGTCCAAGAGATTCTAGCTTTGTAAGCAAAAGTTTTAATTCAAAATCTTATGAACATAGTAAAAAGAGGAGTCAGTGTCTATGTCCTTGTCCATATCCATGCATGGTTGGTCTACTTAGAGAAAAAAACCATGCATTGGAAAGAAGTATATATATATATATATATATTTCTAGGGGCAAAATGAAGGAGAGTTAAACTAAACCCTACATTCACCTTGAACTTTAAAAATCTTTCTAGGAAGTCTCTTAAAGTTGAGGAAATTGAAATCTATGTTGACCTCTCTCATAAACATAAGTGCAAAATATGACATAAAGAATCTCAATTACTAGCAAGCAAATTCAAAATTTCTAATTAAAACTTGATCAAGTTAAAGTCTTCTTAGATGTAAAATGGGTGAGAAAGAAAGGAATTCGTTGCAAATAAAGCATTTGAGATTTTGCACACACCTTTAATCACTTGAAAACTTCTAAGTTCAAACTCACTTGGATAACTCCTTCATGCCTTGAGTTAAAGAAAGATCCACGCAAGAGTGCTCTTGCAAAAACCAATTAGAGTTAATTTTTTATCCAAATATGGAAACAATAAATTAATCCAAGGCAGTTTGAATTCCTATTTCTCCTGTATAATAATAATAATAATAAAAAAAGAATTCAAAAAACAAGCATTTTGAAAACACAGATTGCCACTTATGACATAGTAGGCTATAACTATATATATGCCTCAGGACGTTAATCTATTATTCTTAGTAGTTTATCTCTTCAAGACTAAAGTGGCTTGGTTAGAAGCCAAGGGTCCAACAGTATGCTATTTCAAACATTATTTGTGAATTTCAAGCATAATTTATCATTTGAAATTTCGAGCACAATTTATCTCTCCTTCTTTAAAAAAAAAAAATGATTTGGATATATCATAGTTGCTAATATGCTTAACTACTTAGAAGACCAGAATTTTGGAAACTAGAATGAGAATAAAAAAAAATAAAAGGGTATCATTTCAATCATAAATAATACAAGGTTGATTGCTACTGCCCATTAGCAATTAGATTGTTAATATCCATATATGTCTAATAAGATAATAGGGAAAAAAACCATTACATGAGGAGACAAGGCAACAAAGGGTTCTATGATGGGTTGAAATTTAACATTTTCCATATAATCCTATGCTTTGATTTGATAGATTTCTTTCATCCTTTTTTTTTATCTTGTTGATTTCTTTTCAAGTGTATGATGATTTAGTGATGCTGGTAGTTTCCAAGTTATGGGAATATGAGTAGTCTTAAAGTGAAATCCAGTTAGTTAAAAGTGAAATTGCATTTTTGCTTCCAAAGTGAAATCTAGTCAGTTAAAAGAGAGAACAATAAAACCTATATCCTCTTTATGAATTATGTTTCAATAAGGCAAAGTGTCAAATGCCACATCCAATGTTATATATACCCATAAACCTAAAAAGAAGCAAAACAAAGAGGATTGACTCCAACATCATGCAACAAATATGTTATATATACCTATAAACCCAAAAAGAAGCAAAACTTACTTATGTATACAATGTTTATACTCTTGACTTTTGGTAATATCTTTCTCTCCTTCTTTAAGCTATAGCAAAAACATGTAGGGAACAACAACATTAGTTCAAGTAGGACATGATATGTTATATATTCTCTAACAACTCTTATTCCATCAATAGGGGATTCTTCCACCATCTTTGTCCTAACAAAAATTCTATGGTATCTTCTTCTCCTCCTACTCCTAAAAATGCTATTGCTACTTTTTTTGATTCAATTGCTGCAAAAAGAGCTCCTTGACCTAAAGTGAACCTCACTTCAGTAACATCTAATGGCTAGAATAGAACCCTGTCAACTTTTACTTATCAAGCCCTTACCCTTACTTTAATCAATTTTCCAACACCGGATATGGCAGCAATAGTGATTACATGAATAGTTGATCCCCTTTGCCACAAAACCACAATTTTTCAGTATTCCGCTAGCTTTTCTTTAACTAGTGCATTCGGTTAGCTTTCCTTCTTCTTCTTTAATCAATTGAATGCCTATCTTTCAAATAGATACTGTTACCATTTGTCAGCCCAAGGATTACTAATGAGACTCATCCTCGTGATGTGTAAACAAGAAAAACCAACATGTTGCATTTTTATTTGCATAAAATTAAGCAATTCCATAAAGTTGAAGTGACATTTTATCGAACATATGGTGTATGAAAAGAACATAAACAAGAAAATCTAAGGCATTATTTTATTAATTCCAAAATCAATCCATCACTATTGTTAGAAAGTATAAGCAAAATCCTTTGTCAGTAATCTTATCTTTCCTTTTTTTTTATTGATTGCATTTATAATTTGAAATGAATGATCCGTCTATAATTTAAAAATAAAAAAATGAATGAATGAACTAAGTAGATAGTCATAGAAAGAGAGAAGGAGATTTACCAAGTGGAGTAGGTGACAATTGATTGCTTTAGTGACAACAATACGAAGATGTCATGAGTGGTTGGGAAAAAGGGAGATTACTTGTACAACTAATGGGTGGTGTTTTGGGGCAATGAGTGGTGGAGAGAGAGGGACTAGGGATGATGGGTGGTGTTTTGGCCCACAATGGGAGAGAGAGATTGTACGAGATAGCTGCTGTTTTAAGGGCGATGGGAAAGGGGGAGAGACTAGGGGCGATAGGTGGTGTTTAGGGGACGATGGGAGATAGAGAAAGCATAGCTAATGGGTGGGTGTTCTAGGGCGATGAGTGATGGAGAGAGAGGCATTGGAGGTGATGGGAAAGAGAGAAAGTACATCCAATGGGAGGTGTTCTAGGGTGATGAGTGGCGAAGAAAAGAGGGGCTGGGGACAATGGGTGGTGTTTCTATGGCGATGGGAAAAAAGAGAGAGTACAGGGCTGTTCTAAGGCGATGGGGAGAGATAGAGAGACTTTTGTGTGGGGATGGAGGAAGCAGATGGACGAAGTAGATGGAAATGATATCTTCGAATAGGCGATTGCCAAAAAAAAAAAAAAAAACCCACGCAGGAATTGAATTAACTCTAAAAGGGGATCAACGGGCTAAATTTTGGAGTAATTGTTTTTTTATATAGTGAGTAGAAAACTAATTAATATGATTAATTATAATTAATTTTAGAAATTTGTTATAAATCAAATATATGTATATGTCTTCTAAATTTATTTATAAATGTTACTAATATTGTATTTTTTTATAACGTTTAATAAACATTACTAAATTATATATAAATCGATAACGTTTGTAAAATTTGTAAATGTTACTGAATCTAAAAATTCTTGTAGTGTGTGATAATATCATGGCTAAATGTTAATGTTGGCTTGCTAATAATCTTATAATTTAGTGATATAAATATTAATTTTTCAATAGAATATATCAAATTCAAATACTTTTCTCTCAATTATAATTGTAGATGGTGTAAAAAAATAAAAAAAAAATTGGCATTGACTCAAAGAATTAAAAATTACTATGATTACGAACAATCAAACAAACTAATGATCACCATTAACAATCATGACTCAAACATTGACAATACTATGGCTCCAATAGTTAATAAATATTCTAAATTCTTAAAATTAATTTTAATTAATAAATTAGATGAATGGTAATTGAAAAGTTATAGGTTTAAAACCCTAAGCCCTAATAGCACATGTAATTTTAGGGTTTGATAATAAATCATTTAAATTTGAGATCTTTAACAAAGTAATTTTTACAACAAAACATACCTAAATCAAAAGATGTCACCGTATCTTAATCACAGCGGAAAGCAATATTTCTTAAATATAAATTGGTTTCTCTTCTTTGACCCCTTCATGTTATATAAGCCTTTGAATGAAAACTATTTCTACAACCCTAATAAGTAGAGAGATAACTAATTTATATTTATTCAACTTTGAACCTAATTTGGTTGTCAAGTAACTAAATGAATGAACTAGATTTAATATGCTATTAAGTTAATTATTTAAATTTGAATAATTATAACCATTTCATAAATTAGGCTCTTTCATAATTAGATACTTAAATAACCAATCGCAATTTATAAAGCCAACTTCTCATTATCAGACTTAATTTTTTTTAAACAACTGCCTTTCACAAACCCAATTTGATCTTGACATATAATCCTAGGTTGAAGAAACTAAAGTGGTTACGCAAAATTTTTTTAAAGAAGTTTTTCAAATGGTATTGCATAAACTAATAGAAACGAAAAAGTAGTATGATCGAATAAGTTTCGAAATTATATATTGTAAACATATATATAAATCTATTACGGAATACGGTAAGATGAATGTGACCTTCATTAAATGCTCCTTACCTAAGATTAGTGTAGTCAACTAGCTATAAATGAAAATGGGGCCTTTTAGACACATGCGTCGATCACAAACTTTTTCGCTAATAGCCTATCAATATCACCACTTGGGCTTACGGGTCGACGTTTAATTCCTATCAGTTTGTTTTACATGGCCAACTTTGTTATCCAAAATAATAATAATAATATAATACTGAAACAAAATCACTTTCTTGAATAAATCTCAAGCTATTACGAGAATTTGCGTAACATGAGAATAAACTATGTGGGATGGATGCGTTTCGTGTAAATACAGGTCATGGTTCAGACCACCTTTGTGTCATGGGTTCAACATTTTGTACGAGGGGTCCGCACCGCCGACTGTGGGCTGTGGTCGTACTTTCTTATAATAAATTCACTCGACACGTGTGCCTTATCCTCGTATAATAGTCATCAGCCCGATTGCAATATGTTTTGATCCTCATGAGTTCTTCTCTTCCAACTACCTATCTACCATCATCAATGCACCTGTCCATTTGACCCGTCATCAGAATATCAAAACTATGCCAGCCATATCATACACATTGCATCATAAATATGTATGAAAAAAAGGATATATGAACCATAAAATTTTAAATTCATAAGGTATATTTTATACTTTCTAAGTGTGCATGCATCTAATTTTTTGACTAACAAAACTTGAGGTTCCCCTTCTTGTTGATATTATCATCATCGGAGTATGTCAACATAATCAAACCCATGTTAAATCATCCGGTTGAACCAATCCAACTATAATCCTTCACTTAGAATGGATCATTCGAATTCAAAGAATCATATTGGTGAAGATCCATTCAAACCCAAATCCGAGTTGAACTACTTTGCATATTACGAAGGTCGTTAAGAAAATAAATCAAAGAACAGCCAATGTTCATAAGATTTACGCACAAGAAGCTTGTATTTCCAAAAGTGGATTTGAGGGATCTATTTTTAAAAGGTGCATATTTAAGGATGTCCGCCATACTAGTATTATTAAGATCTCTGATGCATTATCTTACGAAATCAATCATTATTGAAGTGTCGTAAAACTTATCGTTTTCATCAAGGAAAGCGATCATATTTGCCTGATCTATTATAGCAAAATTTATTGCTGGACGACTACACACATACATTAAGCTTGGGAAAAGCTCCAGCCCCTATAATTGCGTTTGAAATTTTTTTCACAAACCCTGATTCCCGAATTAGATTAGTGGGTAACTAGTTATAAAATGCATTAATTTTTTGCAATGTAATTTAACTTTAGACTGCATGAATGAAAGGTAATAGAAAATACATTATTAGATAATAAAGTGATAATGACATCAAATGTACATATACTTGAATTCATGGCAATTTGGAGCCAAAAAATCATTTATCTTATTATTATTATTTTTTAGTTTTTATTTTATTGTTTGTACTTTAGTTTTGATTCCATCTTAATGTCTTCATTAGTTTTGAAAAACTATTTATGTTATTCATAATGTAGTTTTATGCATTAACATAAATAATTTATTTTACTATAAGTATTATAACTTTTATGGTAGTTATGACTAAAATTTATATTAAATTTATTTATTTTCATTTTATATTTCATGTTTTATGACTATAGTAAATATATCTACAATTTTTTTAAAGTTATTTGATATAAGTTGTAAAAAACTTATATTTTTATGTTTTGATTCTACATTCCGATAATTCTATAGACCCTTTAGTAATTTTAAATAGAATCACAAGTTTGACAACCTTTTAAGATGTTATGGTAGTTGGTTAATCACATGCAACAAATATGTTAGTCAAACTTGAAGAAGTTTTGATCTAATGACATGTGAATTGATGATCCTAGGAATGGCATGGGTGGAGGAACAAGTAAGTTATTACTATAGTTGGCCAATCATGTGCAATGAGCATACCAGTCCACCTTGGAGATGTCTTAATTTGATGACATGTGGAGAGATGATCATAGTGACTGATGTGGGAGGAGAAGCTCAAATTCTTATAACACACATGTGACTGTAGATTAGATATAGGGTTGATTTGTTTTTTTTATTTTTTCTTAATGAATTTAATGTTGGAGCAATTTCGACAGGATAATAATGTTAATACAAAGTTTACTGATGCATTATATATTGCAAATAAGGAGGAAGAGGCTCATATATATATGTATATAGATTTCAGCTTCTAATTTTAACCATTAAATGAATAGTTTGTGGAAGTGGGAAGTGTGTCGTGGCTTGTAGAGTGTATTTGGTGTTATATTCTTGTTAATTTAATAAAGGTTGTGTACATTTGGTATTAGTTATTATATGTGTTATCAAGGACATTATTAGTAGTGGCGTGAAGCATTGTGAACCGTGAGCATAAGGGGACTTTTGTGACGATGGATGGTGTGTTGTGTGTGTATTTTCCTTGCTGCCCATTGTGTATTTAAGTGTTGAGAAGTCAAGGCAAGAATAAGGAAAGTCGAGTAGTAGAGTTTAAAAATTCAAACAATTCACCAAAGTATAAAAGTAATTGAACTAATTACTTAAACACTTGTAGTTGAATTTAATTCTATCTACTTGAAAGTAGTTGTGTGTGTACTTCATTTATTGAATTTTACTTGGAGTGCTAAATTATTTCCTTATGCCTTAAAGCTTTTGCAACGTGAGTTATTGTATTATTGTGATTGTTAAACATTGGGTTGGGTGTTGTTGAAGGCATGCGCTATAATTTGTGGGGTCACTTCTTCAAATCACAACATGTCCAACGGACAATGTGAATGGGGGAATTAGCAATGAGGCCAATAGCCAGGTTGATGGAGTTCAGGGTCATAACATTGTAGGTAGGTGGACTTTGGAAGAATAGCTCCAAGATCTTACTACCATCGTTGCTACTTTGGCAACCAAGATTGACAGGATGATATTACCACAATCACCTGTAGTAAACCCTTAGGCACCACCTCGGGTAGCTCCACAAAACCTCTAGAGAGAAGGAATAGTGGGAGGAGGAAATATGGGTAGAAACATGGAGGGAGATCATCACTCCTACGGGAAGAGAGGGACAACAACTTTGGGGCTAATCCTTACCAAAATAGGATCTCAAGCCACCCTAGGGATTGGAATATGTGAAGCTGCAGATGCCTTCTTTTGATGGTAGTGGTTCGGCTAAATGATTATCTGGACTGGAGGACAAAGTTGAGGGTCTCTTTGAATGCTATGAGATCGATGATAATACTCGAATTCGACTGCTGCTATTGAGTTCACAGGGTATGCTGCCTTATGGTGGAAAAATCTGATTATTAGTAGGTGCAGGGATAGGGAGGCTGAGATATAGACATGGAGGGATATGAAGAGCGTTATGAGGAAAAGATTTATTCCTGAGCACTACAGGCAGGAATGTTGATAGAGCCATTTTTATACTCAATTTTTATAGTATAAATTGTGTTAAATTATTATTGATTTTATAGAAATCATAAGGAAATGGTACTTTAATTCTATCATCGTGATAAATAAGGTTAAATGGAGTCAAGGATGCTAATTCAAGTATTTTAGAGAAGTCATCTACAACTTGGATCAAGACAAGGAATTTACACCACCGGAGGAAGCACGGTTTGAGGCACGGCCATGGTTCAAACCGTGTTACACACTAGGTAAGAAGACGGAAATGTGGACTTTGAACAGAGAGAGACACGGGTTAGGGCACGGCCGTGGTGGAAGCCGTGGGAGAAATCGTGCTTGGAGCCGTGGTGGAAGCTAGACGTGCTAAGGAGAAGAAATTGTGGAACAATCAACCAGAGGATGGCACGGCTTCAAATCTGGCCGTGGGTTTAACCGTGGTACACACTGGGCACGGAAAGAAGACTTGTTGATTATGCACAGATAAGGCACGGTTGGAAATCTAGCCGTGGGTGGAGCCGTGGTACACACTGGACACGGAAGATGATACATGAAATATGCATAGAGGATGGCACGGCTTGACCCACGATCGTGTGTTAGGGCGTGCCAGGCGGACGAAACATTTACTTCTCGAAATCTACTTGGAAAAGGAAAAAATATTTTCGTATCTTGCTAGCAAAAGATCACATGACATCTCCCTAACAATATAAATAGAACCAACCCTAGAGGGTTAGGACAATTTTTGAATCTTTAGATCTTGAAGAACCTTGGATCATCTTGGAGGCAGAGCAGGCAACCGGGTTCATCATGTCTTTACTTTTTATTTTCGTTTATTGATGAACATGAGTAGCTAAGCTACTTTTCTAGCAAAGGGTCATAGATGTTCAATTCTCCACGAATTGTGAGGTCTATTGATTGTATTTAATCTATTCTTTGTTTTCGGGTATTCATATATCTTCTAATCGTTTTGTCATTATTATCTTTGTTGATTGGTATGAATAGAGCTCTTCTACTCAATTTAGCAAGTTAATATATTGTCAACTAGCACGTCAAATCCGTAATTGTTTGATTGTTCTAGTCTTAGTGACGCAATAACATGTTTGGTTATAAAAGAGATGATCGAATTCATGTTATGGAGGTGTATGATCATGTTTAAATAGGTTATCTTATAATCTACTGGCATGAATTGGTGGTCTCTCTAGATCTTAATGCTATTGATAGATTAAATCCTAAGCGCTTGTCTAGGGTTGTTTAATCAATAAGAGAAATAATTCAAAGCGCTTGTCTGAGTTATCGAGGAAGTAAGGAGAGATAGGTTGTTAGAGCTTGTTAATAACCATAACCAGTTTATCTAGGAACAAGAATAGAGAACATTTGCATCGATGATCAATTCCTTGAATTAAACTATCTTGATTCCTTTGGCTAGGCTTTTTTTAATATCCGAATTTCTTACCTTGTTTTACTTTATTTTGATTCACAAACAAAACCCCCCATTTTTCTTTTCCCTTTTATTCTCCTTGAATAGAAATAAGTTTAACCAATCTCTGTGGATTCGACCCTACTCATTAATATATGCAAATCATATAATTGTCTAGGAGTAGGTTTTATTTTTGTTGGATTCAACACCATCAAATTTTGGCGCCGTTGCCGGGGATTGGTGTCAAATTTATTTCTATCTTGTATGACTCGTTCTTCTCAGACAGGTGAACTAACTTATAATCCGGAGATTGAGAAGACTCTAAAGAGCTGCGACAAGAAGCTAGATCATCCCCGGACCGAACTTAGTATCGACTTGTCTGATTCATCCCTTGATTCTGAAAAAAGAGGACGATATGGCAAATCTCGAGAGAACCTTAAGGGAGTTGGCTGCACCGGATGTGAATCAACAACCACTTTGTATTCACTATCCCGAACTAGCTGTGGAATTCGAATTGAAATCTGGGTTGATACATTTGCTACCTACATTTCATGGTCTTGAGAATAAAAGATCCTCACAAGCATTTGAAAGAGTTTCATATAGTGTGTTCTAGTATGGGGCCGCAAGGAATAACCGACGATCAAATCAAGCTACGTGCTTTTCCATTTTCTTTAAGTACTAAAGCTAAAGATTGGTTGTTTTATTTGCCTCCAGGTTCGATAACCACATGGACAGATAAAGGTCAGACTCTTCTTTGGGCAAATTTTCCCCGCATCTAGAGCTACTGGTATAAGAAGAGAAAATTTGTGGTATAAACAAAGGGACACCGAGACTCTTCATGAGTATTGGGAGAGGTTCAAGTAATTGTGTGCAAGCTGCCCACAACATGGGATATCTGAACAACTCCTCATCCAATATTTTTACGAAGGCTTACTTCCGATGGAGAGGAAGATGATGGATGCTGCAAGTGGAGGTGCCATAGTAAACAAAACCCCTGGTCAAGCTAGGGAATTGATCTCCATTATGGCTGCCAATTCGCAACAATTTGGGTATAGGCATGATGCATCTTCAAGGAAGGTAAATGAGGTAAGTGTGTTTAACCTTGAACATCAAATTTCTAATCTTACCTCCCTTGTGCAGCAGCTAGCTCTTGGAAATACCTAGCAGGTGAAGGCTTGTGGAATTTGCGCTGCTCCTAATCATCCGACCGACATGTGCCCCACATTGCAAGATGACAATCATGAACACGCCAATACTGTAGGCGGATTCCCAGGATAGCCACAAAGGAAATATGATCCCTATTCAAATACTTACAATCCCGGATGGAGGGATCACCCTAACTTCAGATATGGCAATAAACCACAAAACTTCCAACAATTCCAACCTAAACCATCAAACCAAGTATCACAGGCTCCTTCCACTTCAGGTATGTCTCTTGAGGAAATTGTTAAATCACTCGCTGTTAATACAAAACAATTTCAGGATGAGACAAAGCAGAGCATCCACAACTTGGAAAATCAAGTAAGTCAACTTGCTTCTTCTATAAATTGGTTGGAAACTCAAGGTAAGTTACCTTCTAAAACCGTCACAAATCCAAAGCAAAGTGCTAATGCAATTACCTTGAGAAGTGGAACGAAATTGCAGGGATCAATGAGAAGGATCACCGAACTAATCTTGAGGAAGAGACTGAGAAAGAAACTCCAACTCCAAGCCAGCAGAAACAATCAGATCAAAGGACCCCTCATTGAAACCACCAAAGGTCATGACAACAGCACCTCCTTTCCCTTCCAGACTAGCAAAATCCAAGAATGAAGCTGAAGAAAAAGAGATTCTTGACTCTTTTCGCAAAGTTGAGGTAAACATTTCCTTGCTGGATGCAATTAAGCAAGTACCTTGTTATGCTAAATTTCTAAAAGAATTGTGCACTAATAAAAGAAGTTGAAAGGTAATGAAAAGATTAGTGTAGGTGAGAATGTTTCAGCTATTCTTCAAAAGAAGCTTCCTCCTAAATGTAAGGATCCATGTATGTTCACCATTCCTTGCAAAATAGGTAATCTTGGAATCGTTAAAGCCATGTGTGATCTAGGAGCTTCTATCAATGTCATGCCTTTGTCTATTTATCAACGTTTAAATGTTGGTCCTTTAAAGGAAACGGTTTTTATTGTTCAACTTGCTGATAGGTCCAATGTTTATCCTGAGGGAGTTCTAGAGGATGTTTTAGTTCAAGTCAATGGGTTGGTTTTTCCTGCTGATTTTTATGTGCTTGACATGGACGATAGTGATTCTCATACTTATCACTGATATTATTAGGGCGACCATTCCTTAAGACTTCTAAAACGAAAATCGATGTAAATGATGGCACCCTCACTATGGAATTTGATGGTGAAGTGATTAATTTAACATTTATGATGCCATGAAACATCCTAATGATATCTCTCCTGTTTTTGTTACGGATGTTATTAACCCATCACCACAGGCACCAAGGCTGGAATTAAAATCCTTATCCGAATATTTAGCCAGGAACGTCTAGCCAAAGACGTTAAAGAAAGGCGCTTCATGGGAGGCAACCCATGTAAAAAAAAAAAAAAAAAAGTTTTGTTTTGCATTAGTTTTGGTTTGTTTAGTTTTGTTTTGTTTTAGTTTAGTTTGTTTCGATTTTAGTGTAGTTTTGAACTCTTTGGATCAGCTGCAGCAAGGATACACATAATCAGATGACACTTTCCAGAGCTTAAGGGGAAAACTCCAATACCAGGGAAGTACCAGTATTTCCTTTCTCTTATTCTCTAATGTTCCTTGAGTTGTTAATTCCTTTTCAATTGTGCTAAATTAGGAACAGTGAGGGACACTGTTTAAGCTAAGTGTGGGGGAGAGGATAATAAAATATAGAGAATAGAGAACTAACTTATACTCTGAATGTTTGTCCTTAAGCAATTTTAAGCCAAATTTTTTTTTTTTTTTAAATTTATCATGAAATCTAGAGATTGTATTAAATGTTATAATAAGCATCTACACAATGTGAAATTGACTTGTTCAAATGCTTTACCACCCACTGCTGTGATTAGAATACATGGTTAAAATTAAGTAGTGAAATCTTTATAGAAACAAATTTACCTTGTATCTAGCTTTAGAATTGGAAGTCTAAGAGTAGGTCGAGTCCTTAAGTGAAACATAAACAGTTTACTTCTAAGATATATTAGCTACTATATACTCTTTGAAAAAAAAAAAAAAATCAAGCATAGCCATTACTCCAATGATTCAAGTAATTGAGTTAAGAGTATTCAAAATTGAATGTTAGAGTGAGGAAGAGTCCATAGGGGTATTTCAAAACCCGATCACTTGAGTGATGAGCTCGGGATGTGCCGGCTCAATGAACTCACTATAACGATAAGGGCGAAAAAGGCGAAAGTTCATGAAAAGAAGCGAGCAAAAACCCGTCAAAACAGATGCTTGAATAAATCAAAAGAACATGAATGTAAACATTCATTGAATAAAACAAGACCAGAAAAGGGAGAAAATCTATGGAAAGAGTTGATACTATATGCTTTTACTTTATGTTGCAAGGATTATATGTTTGCTAATGTCCAATGAAGTTTAATTGGGTGTTTTTCCTTAGTGGATTAAGTATTTACTTTTGGAATAAAAATTCTTTTGCTAAACATGAGGATTAAAGTTTGTTTTGTTTAGATTAGCTATTGAATTTTGTCCATAGTAATTTGATCACAGGAAACCAGTTTGGTTGAAGTATTTAGACATTAAAACTATAAGTCATGAATTACAAATGAATAGATGCTTGGAATGAAAAAAAGAAAGTTTGTATAATCTATGACAGATTTCTCAATTGATTTGATGCAATTGCTTAAGGACAAGCAAGAGTTTAAGTGTGGGGGAATTTGATAGAGCCATTTTTATACTCAATCTTTATAGTATAAATTGTGTTAAATTATTATTGATTTTATAGAAATCATAAGGAAATGGTACTTTAATTCTTCATCGTGATAAATCAGGTTAAATGGAGTCAAGGATGCTAATTCAAGTATTTAGAGAAGTCATCTACAACTTGGATCAAGACAAGGAATTACACTACCGGAGGAAGCACAGTTTGAGGCACGGCCAAGGTTCAAACCGTGTTACACACTAGACAAGAAGACGGAAAATGTGGACTTTGAACAGAGAGAGACACGACTTAGGGCACGGCCGTGTGGAAGCCGTGGGAGAAACCGTGCTTGGAGCCGTGGTGGAAGCTAGACGTGCTAAGGAGAAGAAATTGTGGAACATCAACCAGAGGATGGCACGGCTTGAAATCTGGCCGGTAGGTTTAACCGTGGTACACACTGGGCACGGATGAAGACTTGTTGATTATGCACAGAATAAGGCACGGTTGGAAATCTAGCCGTGGGTGGAGCCGTAGTACACATTGGACACGGAAGATGATACATGAAATATGCATAGAGGATGGCACGGCTTGACCGACGGTCGTGTTGTGTAGGGCGTGCCAGGCGGACGAACATTTACTTCTCGAAATCTACTTGGAAAAGGAAAGATATTTTCGTATCTTGCTAGCAAAAGATCACATGCCATCTCCCTAACAATATAAATAGAACCAACCCTAGGGGGTTAGGACAACTTTTGAATCTTTGGATCTTGAAGAACCTTGGATCATCTTGGAGGAAGAGCAGGCAACCGGGTTCATCATGTCTTTACTTTTTATTTTCGTTTTATTGATGAACATGAGTAGCTAAGCTACTTTTCTAGCCAAAGGGTCATAGATGTTCAATTCTCCACGAATTGTGAGGTCTAATTGACTTGTATTTAATCTATTCTTTGTTTTCGGTTATTCATATATCTTTTGATCGTTTTGTCATTATTATCTTTGTTGATTGGTATGAATAGAGCTCTTCTACTCAATTAGCAAGTTAATATATTGTCAACTAGCACGTCAAATCCGTAATTGTTTGATTGTTCTAGTCTTAGTGACGCAATAACATGTTTGGTTATAAAAGAGATGATCGAATTCATGTTATGGAGGTGTATGATCATGTTTAAATAAGTTATGTTATAATCTACTGGCATGAATTGGTGGTCTCTCTAGATCTTAATGCTATTGATAGATTAAATCCTAAGCGCTTGTCTAGAGTTGTTTAATCAATAAGAGAAATAATTCAAAGCGCTTGTTTGAGGTTATCGAGGAAGTAAGGAGAGATAGGTTGTTAGAGCTTGTTAATAACCATAACTAGTTTATTAGGAACAAGAATAGAGAACATTTGCATCGATGATCAATTCCTTGAATTAAACTATCTTGATTCCTTTGGCTAGGCTTTTATTAATATCCGATTTTCTTACCTTGTTTTACTTTATTTTGATTCACAAACAAAACCCCCCATTTTTCTTTCCCCTTTTATTCTCTTAAATAGAAATAAGTTTAACCAATCTCTGTGGATTCGACCCTACTCACCACTATATGCAAATCATATAATTGTCTAGGAGTAGGTTTTATTTTTGTTGGATTCGACACCCATCAACTGTTCATGCGTCTTCAGACATAAAGTGAGGGAGGCATGATAATTGATGATTATATGCAAGAGTTTTAAACCCTCATGATTAGATGTAAGTCAATTGAGCCTCTTTGAGCAAACCCTAACACACTTTGTCTCAAGGTTGAAATATGAGATAACGTGTGTTGTTGAGCTATAGAGATATAGTACACTTGATGAGGCTATTCAATTGGCCTTGAAAGTTGAGAGGCAGAGGCAATCCAATTTATTTTTGGGTTTCGAATAGTAGGTCCGGTACTACTACTAGGCTCATGGGGGCTAATGGTTGATAAAGAGGACCAAAGGTAGTAGGTAAGATAGTGAGGGTAGTGGATAAAGCTACCCCTAACACAGATAGGGAGAACATAACCTCTGAGAAAGGTAAAGAGGTAATAGCACCAGACGTGAGTAGACTATTCTAGAATCTACTAGTGGGAAAGTACGCCAAATCAAATGCTTTTAAATGTTTAGGATTTGGGTATATGGCAGCATAGTGTCCTAATAAGAGGGTCATGACCGTTATGGAAGGTGCAGAGAGGATGTTGAGGATGAGAAGGAATAGGTTAAGCCCATAGATCTGTCTATAGAATTGCAGGAGTACTATGATGATCAAATTGTAGAAACACATGAAGAAGGTACAGGTAAACGGTATTTACCCATTAATGTATTGCGTAGGACTTTGACTTATATTCCTAATGCTAGGGATAAACAAAGGGAGAACATATTCCACACTCCTTATAGGAACAGAGGTAACATTTGTTTACTCATCATAGATAGTGGTAGTTGCACGAATGTTATATCTGCTGCACTAGTAGACAAATTACAATTATCTACTAGTCTACATCCTAGCCTTTAGAACTTGCATTAGTTGGATAATCGGGCAGTATGCATGTTACGCTAAGGGCAAAATTTGCCTGTCAGTGTTGGGCAGAAGTATCACGATGACGTTTTATGTGATGTGATCCCCATATGTGCATTCTACTTGCTATTAGGTAGGCCTGGATGTTTGATTGGAAAGTGTTACATGATGGTTTCAGAAGCACCTATATGTTCAGTATGGGAGGGTTTCGAATAGTACTATTACCAATGCCTCCATCTATGGTGCACAAATTTTAGGAGCAGATCAAGACTACCTTAGTTTTATCTGATAACCAGGAGAATAGGTCAATAGAGATGTCCGGGTTCAGTCCCAGAAATGACCCTTTAGATTTAAGGGAAAATCTTTCAGAAGCCCGAAGAGGTAATAGGAATTTTTCTAGCAACCTAGATGACAACAGAACTTGATTTAGACAATTATCCAAATAATCATATTCCCACCTTTTGTTTCTTTTATCTAAAAAATTTAAAATAATAATCTTACATTTTACAATGATATTTCTTTACAGGATGCGAAATGACTCTCATTTGTTGATCGCTTAGGGACATCATCAAATTCTCATCCATTGGCCTATTGTGATCAACACCCGCCTAAAAAGCTTTGGCTCTTTGAGGATCTTTATTATTTTGTATTTGTAATTATTTTCTTTAGAATATTTATGTGTAAGCTTTTGGAACACTTTTTATTATATTGTAATTGAGTTTAGGAACGTTACCTTAAAGTGGCATAGTTGTAATTTTGTGGGCTTTTTAACCCTAAAGGGAACAAGAAACAAATACATGCCTAAGTAGGGTTTTGGGACTTTTGCAAAATTTTCATAATAGACACACTTCACATGTTAAGGTTAGGGTTGCTGATAAGAGTAAATTAACCTTGTAAATCATGGGCTTTAAAATGATGAATTTGTATAGTCTTTTGAAAAAATCAATGCGGATTAAATATTTAACAGATAAATATATGTTTCAGGGTATAATACCAAAGAGAAGGGAGAAAGATCACAAAAGGGAGCAAAATTTGAAGTTTTAAAAGATCAAGTTAAAGTTACCATGGACAACACAGGGAAACCCACGCCGAGTCATAAACCCGTGGGCACACCAAAGTGAAAGCGTCACTTGGAAAGGGGAAACACCGGCTTGGATGGGGGTGTGCTTGAAGCCGTGGTAGACGCTGCGAAGACGTAGAAAGCTCCAGAACTTGGAACGGGTTATAGTCTAGCCGTGCTGATACCCGTGTTTTCTAGTCGTGTTGCTAGCCGTGTTGCTAGCCGTGTTCCTTGCTGTGTTCCTAGCCGTGCCAAACACTAAGCAAGATTGAGGAGTTACATATTATCGACCAAAGGGAGACACAGTTTGAAATCTGGTCGTGCTTTAGGCGTGTCAGCGATGTTATTCACTCGACGAGATTCACTCAAAAGGAAAGATACAGTCTTATCTTTCCAGCTGAAGATGCTCGGCCATGTCTTAAGAAGTATAAATAGAAAAACCCCTATTGAGAAAAAAAAAAGGAGGCAGCACAAGAGAAACCTAGAGAAGAAAGTTGTTGCCAGAATATTTTTCGGATTTGAAGCCAAGATATTTGTGTTGAATTTTCTTTATGGACTCAATTATTTTCTGTTTTTCTTTTCTTATTAGATTCATGAGTGGCTAATTGTTTCATACCTGTTCCCTTGAGAAACCCCTGATTGTATGCGACAGAATTGTTGATGTTCAATAAATAATTCTAATCTTTGAGTTTATTCATGTTGCAATCATAGTTTGTTCATCTTGATATGTGCGCAGTATTAGAATGGAATTATATCTTTGTTATTAAGATTGAGAAATCGTTAATAAATGGATCCGGCATGGATAAAAAGACCCTTGTAATCCTAGAGATAGGTTATAGGAGGTTTTCTATATTGACGGGTCATTGTGGTCGGGTTTCAATTGAGAGTCCTGGGTTTTTATTGCAATCTTGATTACGTTAATTGAAGAGAGATCTTAATTGGCTTAATTAGGATTAGATATTATTGTCTTAAGAAAGACTCTAATCTAGTGTAAGAAACTCCGCAGATCAGAGATTGGGTATTAACCATTAGACAGTTCGGAATTGAACAAAAGTTGCATGAGAATTGGGGGTGGATCTTGGGCAGGGTATGTTTAGATCATTGAATTAATTAAAGGGGAGTGTTTGAATACATTTACTTTTTTCATTTTTTTTTTTTCTTTTAAGATTTTAAGCAAAAATTAGGATAGTTGAGATCATAAATAGTGAGAAGTTAAATAGTAGGAAAATCGTTAGTACTACACTTATAAGTCTTCGTGGGATCGATACCTGTACTCTAGTTTATACTGCTAGTCGATAGGTATAGTTACCTGAGAACTGATCATAAGCTAGGATTGAGTAGAGGGTTAAACTTGTTAGAACGGTCAGATCGTCCTTTCAAGTTTTTGGCACCGTTTGCCGGGACTTGAAATTATTAGGAAAACTTGATGCCTACTACTTTAACTATAATTTTTTTTTATTTTTTTTAGTTATTTACATCAACTTCATTCGTGTTTCCCATTAAAATTTGTTGAGGAAACTAGGTTCATCGTTTGTCTATCGCAGTTTATGAGAATGAGCTCTTCATCTAAGCTTTTTGACTTTGATCCTGAGATTGACCAAACTTTTAGAAGGTGATTGAGAGAAACTGGGCCAATGGCAGATGACGAAGGACGATGGTAAATTATACTCAACCTACTCTGAGCAGCACTGGGTCGTGTATTGTGCAACCAGCAATAGAGGCCAACAACTTCGAAATCAAGGCCTCTACAATGCATATGATTCAAACCAATGCCATTTGAGGGTTTTGTCTGACGAGGATCCCATGCGCACATTCAGATGTTCTTGGATATTTGTGCAACTGTCAAGCAAAACGGAGTATCTGAGGAAGCACTGAAATTGCGACTTTTCCCTTTTACTCTCCGGGGGAAAGCAAGGCAGTGTTTAGTTCACTAAACCGGGATTCCATAACCACTTGGACCAGATGGCGGAGATTTTCCCTGGACTATTATTTCCCACCATCGAAAATTCCCCAAGTTGAAAAATGATATTCACATCATTTCCCCAACTAGATCACGAGCCCTACATGAAGCATGGTCAGATTCAAGGATCTCCTTAGGCAGTGTCCACATCACCAAATGCCTAATTGCCTGCAAGTTTCCACATTCTATAATGGGCTGACTATGCAACTCGGCAAACAATTGATGCTGTACTGGGGTACTTTGAATGTAAAAAACCCCGGGAAAGAGTCGTTGATTTTGTTTGAGAACATGGCCAAAAATAATCACCAATGGAGCCATGGTAGACAAAAGCACAGGGTAGCGGGCATTTATGAGGTCGATTTGATGACATAAATTGCAGCAAAGTAGATGTGCTCGCTTCAAAAGTTGAAGGGAAGGCTGTATCTCAACCATCCCAATACTGCTCAATTGAACCTCATTCCAACAATGCGGTGTCTGAAGTGACAGAGCGTGTTGAGTATGTGGAAATCCCATAAGATCACAATCCCTATAGCAACACATATAATCCAGGATGGCGTAATCATCCCTTTTTCCCCTGGATTTAATCAGCAATCTAAAAGGGGGTAATGCACCTGCTCCAGGATTCCAAAGACCAGCCCCAAACCTCCTTTCAAAAAAGAAATCTAACCTTGAGGATATGATTGCGAAGTTTATTCAAGCGTCGGAGCAACGCAGCAATCCACAGAGGCGCTTTAAGAAATCATAAAGCCTCAATCCACAACTTGGAAATCAGAGGGGGCAGATCTCTAAAGCTTGCTGAGCGACCACAAGGGTCTCTTCCGGGAAAATACAGAGACCAACCCCAAAGGGGAACACATGAAGGTAGTAACTCTTGGGAAAGTGGAAAGGAAGTGAAATCAAACAAGTGTGGGGAAAACTCCTGTTAGTAGGAGGGGAAGGAGACTGTTGATAAGGGCGAGACCACTAATAAAGCAGAAAAGGGCAAAATTATAGAGGAAAGAACAAAAGACTTCGAAGCTAAGAAGACACCTATCGTCCAGCCCTAAAACCCCCATTGCCATATCCTGCTAGGCTGTGGAACGACAAGGATCGGGAAACATTTCGGTAAGTTTTTGGATTTGTTCAACAGTTACATATCAACTTACCACTTGTGGAAGCCCTGTCTCAGATGCCCCGGTTGCCAAGTTCTTGAAAGATTTACTATCTAATAAGAAGAAGATGGAAGAGATCTCCACTACAACAATTGGGTTTGCGAGTTGTTCTGCAATTTTACTAAACAAGTTTCCAAAGAATTGAAAGATCCAGGGAGTTTGACCGTACCATGTTTCATTGGTAATTTACCCGTAGAAAAAGCATTACTGATCTGGGGGCTAGCATAAATTTGATGCCATATTCCCTCTTTCAAAGCTGGATTGGGGGAGCCCAAACCCACACGAATGAGCCTTCAATTGGCAGACCGATCAGTGAAGTTTCCTAGAGGGGTCATTGAAGATGTATTAGTAAAAGTAGAAACTTTCATCTTCCCGATTGTTTTTTGTGATCCTGGACATGGAAGTTGACACTGAAGTTCCTCTGATTTGGGACCCCCCTTTTTTTACCCACAGCTCGAGCAATCATTGATGTGGCTGAGGCCGATTAATGCTGCGCATTGGGGAGACGAGTTAGTGATACAAACCCCAGCTGTGATGAAGAAATCGGTAAATTCTGATGATACTTGTTATGCAATTAATTTAATTGATACCATTGTGGAAGATATCTTATGTAAGGATCCATTAGATTTTGAGTTTAAGAGTATGTAATATTGAAGAGACAGAAGATTGTGCAATATAAGAAATGTTGACTCATCTTGATGGCAAGGATGAACTTGAGATAAAACCGAGAGGGAGGATATTGATGCAGGAGATGTTACCAGATTGAAGCCCTCTTTTGAAGATCTCCAATTTTGGATCTGAAGCAACTCCTTGACTATCTGGAGTATGCTTTTTTAGAGAAGGATTCTCATTGCCGGTCTTCATTGCAACCGAGCTAACCATTGGTCAAAGGAAAAGCTCTTGAAGATTTTAAAAGGGGAATAAGGTGCCTTGGCATGGAAAATCGCGGATACCCAAAGGGGGTTAGTCCATCTTTTTGCACACACAAAATCCTGATGAAGACAATTTCAAAACCAGTGGTGCAACTCAAAGATGACTTAATCCAAACATGAAGAAGTCGTTAAGAAAGAGGTAATCAAATGTTAGATGCTGGGCTAATTTATCCCATTTCTAATAGTTCATGGTAAGCCCGTCCAGGTGATGCCAAAGAAGGGGGGAATGACGGGGGTCCCAAAAAGAGAATAATGAGCTCATAACCCAAAGAGAATGGTGACGGGATGGCGATCTACATTGACTATCGCAAATTAAATGAAGCCACTCGCAATGACCATTTTCCTTTACTTTTGTCGATTAGATGTTGGAGAGGCTTGCTGGACATATGTTTTACTGTTTTCTAGATGGGATGTCCCGGGGTATTACCAGATTCAGATTTTCCCCTTGAAGATCAAGAGAAAACTACCTTTACATGTCCCTATGGCACATTTGCTTACAGAAGTGCCCTTTGGATTATGTAATGCACCGACTACCTTTCACGGTGCATGTTAGCGATTTTTGAAGATCTAGTTGAAGATATTATGGAAGTATTCATGGATGACTTTTCCGTGTTTGGGGATTCATTTGATTCTTGCCTACAGAATTTAGAAAGGGTGCTCATACGTTGTGAGAAACTAACTTAGTCTTGAATTGGGAGAAGTGACACTTCATGGTGACTGAAGGTATTGTCTTAGGACACAAAATATCTCAGCAGGGGATTGAAGTAGATAACGCCAGGTTGATACTATAGCCAAACCCTTTTCCCCCCCCTCTTCGGGTTTAAAAATATTTGGAGTTTTCTGGGATATGCTGGATTCTATAGACGGGTTCATCAAAGGATTTTGCCAAAATTGCTCGTCCTCTCACCAGGTTGCTGAGAAGAACATCGCCTTTGATTTCAAGATGAATGTCTCCAAGCCTTTGAGCGCTGAAGGAGAAACTGACCGAAGCTCTATCATGGTGCCCAGATTGGAACCTACCATTTGAACCGATGTGCGATGGCCAGCGACTATGCTGTGGGGGCTGTCTTAGGTTAGAGAAAAGATCAGTATTTCCAACTGATATACTATGCCAGCAAAACTCTAACCGGGGCTCAAAAGAATTATACACCACTGAGAAGGAGTTATTGGCAGTAGTGTTCTCTTTTGACAAATTCCGATCTTATCTTGTTCTTTCTAAGGTGATAGTGTAATTGACCACTCCGCATTGAGATATTTAATGACCAAGACGGATGCAAAACCCCACCCCATCAAGTGGATACTCCTATTGCAAGAATTTAACCTTTAGATCAGGGACAAAAAGGGAGCAGAAAACCTCGTAGCGGATCATCTATCTCGATTGGAGAACCCATGTGTTTGGGGCAGCTGAGGGAAGAAGATATTAACGATAAATTTCCTGAGGAGAATTTGTATTTCATCAACAAAGTGACAGTTCGGAGTCCCATGGTTTGCAGTCATGGGTAACTATCTAGTGGCTAGGGTCCCTTTCCCCAAGACATGTCAAAGCAACAGAAAAAAGAAGTTCTTTACTGACCTGAAGTATTACTATTGGGAAGACCCCTACTTGTTCAGGTAAATTTCTCAGACAAAAGATCAGGCGTTGTGTCTCACTTTAGGAAGGAAAGGGGGATCTTTAACCATTGCCATAGTGGACCACTGAAGGACACCATGGTGCTATAGGACAGGACACAAAGTGCTTGAAGCTGGTTTTTATTGGCCGTCAGTATTAAGGATGCCCAAAATTTAGTAGCTTAGTGCGATCGATGCCAGAGAGATGGCAACATTTCAAGGAGGGACGAAATGCCACAGCACTATTCTGGAGTCGAGGTGTTTGATGTATGGGGTATTGATTTTATGGGCCATTTCCTCCCTTTATATGGAAACAAGTATATATTTTGGGAGCAGTAGATTACGTGTCTAAGTGGGGTGAAGCACAAGCTCTAGCAACAAATGACGCTAAGGGGATTGTCAAGTTCCTCAAGAAGCTCTTTTGCGTTTTTGGGGTGCCTCGAGCACTAATTTGTGATCGGGGTACACATTTTTGCAACTCTCAGATTGAAAGTCTTAAAAAGATATGGAGTGACTCACCGTCTCACCACTCCTTATCTTTCCCCAGACAAGTGAGCAAGTAGAGTTGACAATAGAGAGCTAAAGCGCATCTTAATGAGATCAACTCTCCCGCATGGGCGAGATTGGGCAGACAGGTTAACGATACGTTATGGGCTTATAGGGCGACTTACAAAACACCACATGATACAACCCTTTCTGGTTAGTATATGGGGAAAGTGGTCACTTACCAGTTGAGATTCAGCATCGGGCGTTCTGGCAATTAAGACTATCAACCTCAATCTCGACAAGTCAGGAGCTCACAAAGAGGTAGATTAGTGAGTTGATGAGTTAAGCTTACGGGATATGACAACGCTAGTTTCTACAAGGAGAGAGCCAAAGCATATCATGACGCCAGGTTGCGCCAGCACAAGCAAATTTGAGGAAGGAGATATGGTATTGCTATTCAACTCCAGGTAAAAACTTTTTCCGGGGGAAAATCAAATCAAATGGTCAGGTCCTTTTCGGGTAAAGAACGTTTTCCCTTATGGCACGGTGGAGTTAGAACACCCTGGAAAAGGGGATTTTCAAGGTCAATGGACATAGACTTAAACATTACTTAGGAGACAAGAGGGTCTTTGAAGAAAGAGCGGAGCTGACCCTTATTCGAATCCATAACTGACCTTTTTCTATTCCTTAGTTGAGCCAACGACATTAAACAAAAGCGCTGGCTAGGAGGCAACCCATGCATCTATTAGGGTTTGTTTTTCCTTTTTACTGTCATCATCATTACATTTGTGATGGTGGTTTTGCAGGTAAGATTTTAACAAAGAGGGTACAACATGGTCTAAGCCACACCAAAGTGTACGGGCATTTGTAAAGGTGTTTCATTTAGGGATGGCACGGTCACAGTAACGGGAAAGTCACAAGCCGTGCCACAAGGTAAGATTTTTCCAAGTTCTTTTATACAGAGCAGTGTATGGCACGGCTTCTAACACGCTCAGTTTTTAGACCGTGTCGTCAAAAGCCTTTAGGGTTCGCGATTTTCAGAAATAAAACACCTTGCACTACACTTCTCTCCTCATTCCCACATTCCTTCCTCCTGCATCGTCGTACTTTTTCTTTCCTCCTGTTGTTTCCACTAGGTGAAGAAAATCATCCATCAATCTTTAGAGATTTCTTAAGCGTGATATATTCAAGATGCCTAGGACTAAGATCATGGCCGTTATAATGCTCAACTCATTCCGCTGGGGTTCCTCTAGGACCACGCGACGCTCCCTCCTAACTTGCGGAGGGAGACAAAGGTAAGTATGATATAGTGCAAGAAAAGAAGGTATTCATGCCTTTAAAGTAGTAGTTGATTGGGAAGTGTGGGTAGGTATGGGTTGTTGGAACGATTTGATCACTTCTTGAATGATCCCGCTTGGAGAGCACTTCTGAGCATTGAGGAGGACGTGGGATTCTTCGCTGAGCTATGATTTTGTCGCACATTCAAGCTTAGTTTCGGTCGGCTACCCAGCTTGAAAAACGTGGTCTCCTTCTACTGCCAAGGGAGTTACCCCCGTGTTGAAATGAGAGACTTCATCAATGCCTGGGTATTTACGACAATGAGTTTGTCGACTCCAATGAATTCTTGCAGCTTCCAGAGCCTTTCCCAGGGGCCTACTGCAGCATGGAGTGTGGAATAGTATGCAGATGGTAGATATGATCCCCCAAATCTAAGGGGAGCCATTTAAGGGATGCAGCCGTGCGGTTACTTCATTACATTTGGGCCCCTTCAACCACTGGTAGAGGTGATTCTTAGGGGGTTGTGAATGCATCGGACCTGTACCAGCTGTGAAGTATGATCACGGGCACCCAGGTTAATGTCGGGTTAGCAGCTGTTTGGTGTTTGAAAAAACAGTGCGATCTGGGGGGACCACAAGGTTTTTGTCGGCTCTTGGTTACCCGTATTTTGTGTCTTCCCAACCCGGGTTCAAAGGGACGTTGTGGAAAGGAGTGCCTCTCTCCCAAGAAATAAAAGTTTTCCTAATCCCAAAAATATTAAAAAAAACTTTTCAAATACAAAATAACATAAATTTTTCCCATGATCCAATGCCTCAGAATAGAGAAAAATCGCGGGGCGGGCCTTTGATTGTTTCCCAAAAAAATTTTTGCCCCCAAACGAATTTTTTAGGACTTTTTTGGAATCCCATGGAGTTTATATAATTTTACCTGAAAGATTTTTCTCAAATTTTATTAAAAAATAAAGACATAAGATAAAATATGAGCAATTTGGTCAATCACCCAAAATTTGGGGTTTAAAGGGGTTGACAGTGCCTAGAATATTTCCCATCTCCCCTTTGGGCTTCAAAAAGGGATTTGCCCTCAAATCTAGAGGATCATTTTGTGGAATTGAACCCTAGGATCTCTGTTGTTCTGTTTCCCCTGACAACCATGGTATTGGACGGCGCCTGACCTTTTTCTAAAAACCCTCTGGCCCTCAGATGGAGTCATTGGTAATAGGATTATCCCTTTCCCCCCCCATGAAAAAACATTTGGGTTTTTAAAAACCCCATCATGTATCCCCGGGCGACCCTAAAAACCGGGGCCCCCCCAAAACAGAAAAAATTTTGCATGCTTTAGGAACTATATCACAAAGGATCTCATCATGAATTTCCCTGCCCGACACTCACGGGAAACCCTTTTTCCCCCTAAGGGTAAAAAGGGCATACTCCCTCTGTTATCCAGCCAATGCAAATGATAAGGACTAGGATGGGGTTTTAGTAGATAGTTGTTTTTTGCCCTACTATTCGGGCAGATATAACATTCGGCAACTCCCCACATCGATAATGATCCCCAAAAAGGGTTTAAATAAAAATTCCCCTCCCAAGAAAAAATAAAATTGTTCTCCCCTGAATACACGATACAAAATTTGGGGAAACAAAATCCCAAATTTTACATTGGGGGATGATTTTTCCTCCTTATGCTCCAGGGCTTCCCTTCTGATCATCATAATATTCCTACAATCTGCTGGTAGATCTGTTTGGCCCCAATATGTTCTGGTCGTCCTTAGTATCCTCTCCAATGTCTTCCAAAAAAGTCCCTCACCCTTTTATTTGGGGCACTGTGCAGCCATATGCCCAAATCCCATGCATTTAAAACATTTTAAACGGGGGTGCTTTCCCACTAGTAGATTTTGGGGAAAAGTCTCCCCCGTTTCTGGTTTCCAAAGACCTCTTTAAACCCCTTCCCCGGGGGTAAGTTTTCTCTTTTAAAGGTTGGGGAGTAGTGTCCCTATCTTGACTTTCCCCCACCAACCCCCTTTTTTCTCCCCCCGATCGACTGTCGGCTGAGATGGGGTTTTTATAGTAAAGGGGCCCACTGGGTAAAGCCCTAAAAAAATTGGAAACCCCCTCGTCTCCTACTTTTAAGGCCAACTGAATAGCCTCAAAAGTGGTTTACCTTGTTTGCTCAACAATACACGCTATCTCATATTTTAGGGCCCGAGACAAATGTGCTATAAATTTGTTTTCCCGGGGTTTTAAAAGACCCAACCCCTTAATCATAATGGCTCAAAATTTTTAAAAACATAAATATCACTGTTTTTTCCCCCCCCGCCTCAAATTTTTCAGTCGCATAAACAGTCCTGTTGTTTTTTTCAGGGAAAGAACCCCTTTTCCCTTTTAAAAAACCTCTTCATATCCCTCCAGGTCTGAACCTCACCTCTCCATCCCGGTTTGTTGATGTTAATTTCTTCCCCAAAGTGAAAAGTTTTCCCACAAATTCAACAGCAGCCAACTGACCCTGGTACTGTTCGATCCATAACTTTAAAGAACCTTTGACCTTACCTCCCAGTCTAAGTATTCATCTGCTGACCCTTACCATCATGGGATGGCTTTTGTAGTTTCACATACCCCAAACCCCCGAGGCGGCCTAAAATCCCTATTTTGATTCAGGTTACCCCAAAATTTGTCATCCCTTTCTTCCACTACTCTGTTTCGATGGGGGTTTTTGGGGACACTGAGGGGGTTTCGGTTGGTTTACCACTGGGGGTTGGGGTAAAGTCTCCTTAAATCTATTGCTAGTGTACAACCTAGTAGTAAGCCCTTAAGTTTTCCCCAAATTCCCTGCCTCCACTTACGCCCTTTTCCTCCATCAACTTGGCTATTGGGTTTTTCTTCACCCAATCCCCCATTCACACTACATTAGACATATTTGTAATTCTTGTATGTTTTTCCCCCAAAATGATATATTCAAGGAATACACTTCCACCATATACTTCCTTAAACTCCACACAATTAACACAAAAGACAAAAAACAAACCCACTTAATGACAATTTAAAATTGCAACTCACTGTAAACTCTCTCCACAACAACCCACAAGTACAGGGTGCAGCAAAATTAATTTCCACATTTCACTCTACGAAACACCAAGGTGAATAATAAATACAAGTTTTCTTCAATTTCCCCATGGCAAAAAAAGAAGACAAGAATTTAATAAAAGTTTTTCCCAAAAGAATTCCAAATCCCACTATAGGGAAACTTTCAATTTGAAATTTCAAAAATTCACTTATTGCAAGCCTTCCTAAATTTGGGTAACAATAAATTTCAAATTCAAATAGAAATCTTTAAACCCCACAACTTAATTGCAATGTTTTGAATTAAAATAATTCCTTACTACCAAAACTTAATGAAATCTGCAAATTTTACTTCACAAATTCAAATTCACAATGGAATTCAAACAACAAACTTCACAACTCCTCACCCACAAGCTACTTCAGGGCAACAATTGGAAGTTTCAAAATTTCAAAAAAATTTGCTAAAGTAACTTCACTTTGACTTCTCTCTTTCCCCCGGGAAAAGTGTCCACAAAGTGATATAATAACCTTCCCAAATCAACTCCAACAACCACAAATCAATTCCAACCCAAAACAATTTCGCAAAATCAAACAACAAAAACAACACAATTTCATTTTCACTTATCAACCCATTTATGATCATTCCAAGAAATTTAATACAACCAATTCCCCTTTTCTCAACAAGAGCTCTGAACCAAAAAGATGATGTGCCCCAACACACTTTAAAACCCCAAAAAACTTAAGAAAAGATACCAAGTCTAGGGAAAAACGGATCCCCAAAAACACTTTTCAAAGAACCCCAATGTTGAAATGATGAAATTCAATTTACTAAAGATATAATCTGAATACCACAATGGGAAATGGTTTCAATAACACCCTTTTAAAATCATAAATCCACGCAAATGAAGCCTCATTTGACAAAGAAAACCGTAAAGTAAGATTCCTTTTTCCAAAAGGGGAAATTCAAAGTTTTCAAAAGGAACTTTTTAATGAGACCAAAACAAAGATAAGTACTTTAAAAATCACAAGAATTCGTGTACAATAATTAAATCTGACCAAGAACGATCTCTAATCAACCCAATACAACAACAAAAAAGAAAAGAAATCACAACAAAATAAATTGATATAACTCACAATTTCAAAATGTTTCCCGCCACAATTTTAAATCTTGGGAAATTTAAAATTTTAAGGTTGGAACCAAGGATAACCCTAATTCACACGTGAAAAGAGGTTATGTTCTGCAAAAAAAACCCCTCAAACCCTTCCCCTTTTAAACAAGTTTTTATGCTTACTACCCTGGGGTTTAAAAAATCCTCAAAATTACAAGTTTGCCACTTTAAGGGCTAACCCTAAATGAAAGTTTCAAAGAAATAAAAGTGTCCTAAAAAACCAAAAAAATTCAATAAACATTTCAAAATACAAAAATAACATAAATCTTCATGACCAATGCCTCAAATAAGAACAATCGCAGCGGGGCCCTTTTATTGTTTCCCAAAAAAAGTTTTTGGCCAAATGAAGTTTTAGGGCTTTTTTCACCCATGGAGATATATAATTGTACCGTAAAAATTTTTCTCAAATTTATTAGAAATAAAGACATAAGATAAAAATGACAATTGGTCAATCACCCAAAGGGGGGGGGGTTTTGAAGAGGTTGACAGTGCCAAAATTTTTTCCCCTCATTAAAGTGAACAACCAGGCAGTCAAAGCGGGTAAGGGCTTAAGAGTTTTTGGTCTTGTTTATCCCGTTTGGTAAAAAATTGGGGGGAATCTTCCCCCATGTGGGGGCTCTAGCGATGAGATGTAGCACACAAGCTATTTCCGGTTTTTTGGAGGAGATCGTCACTGGAGTGGTGCATATGATCGCGGTTTTCAAGTTGGAGAATCCTCGGGTGCATCTTTCAGGGTACAACATGAAAGTCCCGCAGTTGCTACTGCCAAAAGCGATAATCAGCAGGATACTGAGGTGTTTGGATCTAATTCTCCTCCCGATCGGAAACTGTACCATTGCCATGGGATGATGACTTTCAGAGCTGATCTCGCGAGTAGATCAAATGGAAGTTTTGAACCCGGGAGATTTTGGCCCATTGTGTAGAATAGCCATTTTACTTTTGTTTTTACTGTCCTGATTTGTTGGATTATGGAAGACTGACCAACCACAAATTTGTTTGAAATAGAAAAATGCTTTTTGATAGTTAGCTTTATTTTCAGTCAATTATGAGTTTCTTTTGTTTTGTTTTGTTTTTTTGTTGTTGTGAGATACAGGCTTTCAAAGTAAAACCGACCTGTTCATTTAGCAGAGGTTCTCATGACTCTACTTGTGCGTCGCTTGACTTTCCGTAAAAGATCCGTGTTGTAAGAGAGTTTAGGAAAGTTTCGTTTTTCCTTTTGTTTTTTTTTTGCTTTTATTCTTTGTTCCCTTTTTGCATTTCACGAGGACATTGGGACAATGTCTATTATAAGTGTGGGGAAAGGGGCTAGGAAAACGAAACTGGGATACAAGGTTTGTGCAATCAAAAATGTAATTTCCCTTAATTAAGGTATAATCGATGATGATTTTTGACAATCAAGGACTGTTTAAATTTTTGTTTATACCCCCGTGGAAATCTTTAACAATTTTTACTCTCTTATTTTGTATTAGAGATACGTTGCTAAAATTACAAGATGAAATCCAAGTGAAGTAAACTTACTTGTTATTTAACCTTTACTTTCGGGAAGTGAGACTGGATTAAGGTCACTAGTGAATTTAGTATGCTCTTCTTTTTGCCCAGTAGGTAAGCTATATAACTTGGAGTAAAGGAGTAAATATACTTGTAACTTGGTGATTCTTTTTTGAAGAAGTTTCTAAAAAAAAAAAAATGTAAATAGTTCAGAAGTGGGCCTCATAGACTCGAGTAATTAAGCCTGAGGATGCCTTTTTAGGGAATAACATCTATTGACTTCGGGTGACGAACTTGGGATCAATGGCTGAAAGCTCGCTACAAGGGTCATGAGAAAAGTCTAAGAAAAATGAACTTAAAAGACTTATAAATGATAGTTGATTGATTGAGATGGTAGAGGTTCGAAGGGGATTTTTAATCCATGTTTGCTTGAGGACAAGCAAAACCTTAAGTGTGAGGAAAATTATGATAAATTAAATTAACCCTTGTAAATCATGGCATTAATGATGAATTTGTATAGCCTTTTGAATAAAATCAATGCGGATTCGGTATTTAACAGATAAATATATGTTTCAGGGTATAATACCAAAGAAAAGGAGAAAGATCACAAAAGAGCATAATTGAAGCTTAAAAGATCAAGTTAAAGTTACTCATGGACAACACAGGGAAAGCCACGACCGTGTCATGAACCGTGGGCACACCTGAAGATGAAAGCGTCACTTGGAAAGGAAGCACGACTTGTGATAAGGGTTGTGCTGAAGCCGTGGCAGACGCTGCGAAGATGTGGAAAGCTCCAGAACTTGGCACAGGTTATAGTCTAGCCGTGTTTCTAGCCGTGTTGCTAGCCGTGTTCCTAGCTGTGTTCCTAGCTGTGCCAAACACTGAGCAAGATTGAGGAGTTACATATTATCGACCAGAGGGAGACGGTTTGAAATCTGGCCGTGCTGTTAGGCGTGTCAGGCGACTGTTATTCACTCGAACGAGATTCACTTGCAAAAGAAAGATACAGTCGTATCTTTCCAGCTGAAGATGCTCGGCCATGTCTTAAGAAGTATAAATAGAACAAACCCTATTGAGAAAAAAAAGGGAGGCGGCATAAGAGAAACCCTAGAGAAGAGAAGTTGTTGCCAGAATAGTTTCGGATTTGAAGCCAAGATATTTCGTGTTTGAATTTTCTTTATGGACTCAATTATTTTCTGTTTTGCTTTTCTTATTAGATTCATGAGTGGCTAATTGTTTCATACCTGTTCCCTTGAGAAACCCCTGATTGCATGCGATAGAATTGTTGATGTTCAATAAATAATTCTAATCTTTGAGTTTATTCATGTTGCAATCATAGTTTGTTCGTCTTGATATGTGCGTAGTATTAGGATGGAATTATATCTCTGTTATTAAGATTGAGAAATCGTTAATAGAGTGGATCTGGCATGGATAAAAAGACCTCTTGTAATCCTAGAGATAGGTTATAGAAGGTTTTCTGTATTGAAAGAGGTCATTGTGGTCTAGTTCAATTGAGAGTCCTAGGATTTTATTGCAATCTTGATTACGTTAATTGAAGAGAGATCTTAATTGGCTTAATTAGGATTAGATATTATTGATCTTGAGAAAGACTCTAATCTAGTGTAAGAAACTCCACAGATCAGAGATTGGGTATTAATCATTGGACAGTTCGGAATTGAACAAAAGTTACATGAGAATTAGGGGTGGATCTTGGGCAGGGTATGTTTAGATCATTGAATTAATTAAGGGAGTGTTTGAATACATTTACTTTGTTCATTTTATTTGTTTCTTTCAGATTTAAGCAATAATTAGGATAGTTGAGATCATCAATAGTGAGAAGTTAAATAGTAGGAAAATCGTTAGTACTAGTACTTATAAGTCTTCGTGGGATCGATACCTGTACTCCTATGCTATACTGCTAGTCGATAGGTACACTTGCCTGAGAACTGATCATAAGCTAGGATTGAGTAGAGGGTTAAACTTGTTAGAACGGTCAGATCGTCCATCAGTTGCATAATTCCACAAATTGCTCATATCAATTTCAAATCCCAATTTGAGGTTGTGGTGAGTGGCATCAAGGCTAATTTGTGAGTAATATCAAATTGTCCTTGTTGTAATTTCCTTTTCATCACTAGTGAGTTGTATCAAGGGTTGAATTGGATTTGTTATTGACCGAATTAGATTACATTTGTAATCAATTTCATGTTGTTACAATTGATTGGTTTTAGCCCTTAGGTTTTAACCTTTAATTTAGCTTCATTTGAACTAAGGATCACTTTGTTGAGAAAGTGGATCTTTGAATTAGTTCTTGCAGTTTTGAGTATAATTCACGTGGCACTCTTTTGTATTTAGTGTTGTTTGAAGGATTTTATCCTTGTGGAATTGTTACTTTGTAAATTAGAGCATTCCGATTTCATTGTTCTCCATTAGGGTTTACACAAATTATTGGAGTTTTAAATCAAGATTGAACAAGTGCATTGAGGTTTATAATTTGTTCCAATTACATGTGCTTAACCCCTAATTTAGGCACATCAAGTTCAACTTCTAAATCTCCATGTAAGTCTACTTAGAAGAGAAACTCTAACCAATTCAAAGCCTAAGGAAGACATGAAGGCTAAGAATCTAGTTGTTGCACCTAAGGGAAACATTGACACTAAAACCCCTTCCAAGACTAAAGATATCAAATGTTTTAGGTGTTTGGGATTTGGGCACATTGCATCCCAATGTCCAAATCGGAGAGCTATGATTATTAGTGATGGTGGGGATGTAGATAGTGTGAGTCTGAAGAGGAGGAGGAGTCACCATCACAGGAGTATGAGGATGTTGACTTTGAGGGACTTGTGAGTGGCGAGTTGTATGTCACGAGGAGAGTACTTAGTGTGCAACACTAGGAGGATGGTGAGGGGATCCAGCATGAACATATTTTTCATACATGGTGTCATACGCAGGTAGAGTTTGTAGCTTGATAATCAATAGTGGCAGCTGCACTAATGTTGCTAGCACATTACTAGTAGAAAAGATGCAGTTGAAAGCTATGAAACATCTGAGACCATGTCGATTACAATGGCTGAATGAATGTGGGGAGGTCAAGGTGACCAAGCAAGTTCTTATAGCCTTTTCCATAAGGAACTACAAGGATGAGGTTATGTGTGACGTGGTACTTATGCAAGCGAGCTACATACTATTAGGGCGACCCTAGCAATTTGACAAGAAGATTATCTATGATGGGTACAAGAATCAGTAGTCCTTTTTATTAAACAAAAGGAAAGTAGTTCTCACACCATAGAAACCACGAGAAGCTAGTGAAGATCATATGAGGATTGCAAAGGAGTTTAGAGAAAAACACTTGAGTGCACGAGAGAAAAGTGAAGAGAAAGAAAATGAGTGAAAAACAAACACTCATGAGCAAAGAGGGAAAATACACTCAAACATCGAGAGCAGAGAGTCTGGCAAGAAAAAGTGAGGTTAAGAGTGCAGTGCTGGCCAAATAATAGTTACTTGTACTTATGTACAAGGATATATATATATATTTCTAATACTAACCTTAACTCTACAGTGCCTAGTGTTGTTGTATCTTTATTGCAGGAATTTAAAGACTTATTCCTTAAAGAAGTGCTGCAAGGATTACCCCCTCTACGAAGGATAGATGATGTGCCTAAAACTAAGATTAAGCACATGTAAAACCAATTTGAAAGACAATCAAACTAGTTCAACAATTGTGCAATTCCTCAATATTTATGAACCAATCCTTCAAGTAATATTGTGATCAATCTTAATTCCAAGTATGTTATAGTCTGATACCAAAAGATGATGTGCCTAAAAGGGGATTAAGCACAATCAAAACAACCCAAATATAAACCTCAAAAGACAAGAACAAATTTGGTTCAAAGGTAAGACAAATTGCGTGAACCCTAATTGATGGAAGATGAACCAAATGATAAAATCAAGGAGATGAATTCCACAAAGATGATAATTCTCAATTGAATCAATTAACTAACTTAAGTTCCAAGAGAATTCCAATCAACAAAACACAAATTAAAGCCGTGACCCTCTTCACAATAAAGAAAATTCCACGCCACAAGTGTAATGATAACTTGATGGTAGTAACAAATGCAAAAACCAATTAATTAAGCAATACTAATTTGATTACCAATGCAATCAAATCTGACCAAGAAGACTTCAGTCCAGCCCTAGATATGACTCACTAGAGATGAAAAGAAACACAATAATAAGAAATTGATATAACTTACAATTTCCCCTTGTTGCACTTGCCACAATTCCAATTCTTGGGATTGAAATTGATACGAGAAATTAAACTAAGGAGGAACCCTAATTCTCTCATGTCAAGTGTATGTCTAATTCTGAAAAATGGCTTCTACAAACCCTACTTTAAGTAAGTATTTATACTTGCTCCCTTTAGGGTTCAAAAGTACACAAAATTACAACTATGCCACTTTTAGGGTGGCCGGTCCTAAAACTCAATTACAACTAAATAAAGGTTTCCTAAAATGATTACAACATAAATAGTCTAAGTAAATAATAAATATATAAAAATTAGTCTTCAAGATGCTAGCTCTTCCATAGGATTCGTTGAGCTAACTCATTACCGGTTTAGGTCGGTCCATGGATAACCCACAAGCTGAGTTTTAGTGAGTTTGTCTATCACCCTATAAAATATGATAAGTGTGCCTGTTGGAATATATAATACATGAATAAGATAAAAGAGGTTAGTAAACAAATAATTCCAAGGTCGATTTGCTCAAAATGGGTGCTCATCGCCAAGATTCAAAATCCTTTAGTTCTTGCCCTAATGATAGGTCTTGTTGGATTTTGATTCCTATCAATAGAGCACCAAATTGACTTCATGTCGGGTGCTTCCATTTCTAACTAGCCAGCATATAGAACCAATCTTGAGGAGGCCAAGGAAATTAAAAATCTGGATAAGCTGATGGAGAAAGGGTTCATGTAAAAGAGTTTGAGCCCATGCTCGGTTCCAGTAATATTAGTCCCCAAGAAGGATGGGATGTGGCGTATGTTCGTGGATTGCAGGGTGATCTACAAAATTTTAGTTAAGTATAGTCATCCCATTCCTAGATTATATGACATGCTTGATAAGTTGCATGGTGCATGTATATTTTCAAAAATTGACCTCAAAATGGATATTACCAAATTTGTATGAAAGAGGGTGATGAGTGGAAAAATGCTTTTAAAACCAAACATGGTTTATATGAGTGGATTGTAATGCCTTTTGCGTTGACAAATGCACCTAATACCTTCGTGAAATTAATGAATCATGTATTGTGTCAATTCTTAGGAAAGTTTGTTATAGTCTATTTTGATAATATCTTGATGTATAGCAGAACATTAGATCATTATATACAACATCTAGAAAGTGTTTTTACTATTTTAAAGGAAAACCAATTGCATGCCAACTTGAAGAAGTGCACGTTTTGTATGGAATCTATAGTTTTTTCTTGGGTTTGTTGTAAGAGTAGATGGAATAGCTATAGATGAGGAGAAGGTGAAGGCAATCCGAGATTGGCCAACACCATAGAACACCAATGATGTTAGGAGCTTCCACGATCTAGGTAGCTTCTATAGGCGATTTGTGAGAGACTTCAGCTCTATTGCTGCTCCATTAAATGGTCTTTTGAAGAAGAATGTCGAATTCAAGTGAACTGAAATACATGAGCAGGAATTCCAAACTTTGAAGGGTAAGTTAAGTAACACTCCTTTGTTAGTATTATGTAATTTTGATAAAGTTTTTGAGATCGAATGTGATGCTGTTGGGAAGGGTATTGGTGGTGTGTTAATGCAGGATTCCAAACCAATAGCCGACTTTAGTGAGAAACTACATGGTGCTGCTCTGAACTATCCAGTATATGACAAGGAGTTGTATGCTCTGGTGAGAACGTTGCAGGCATGGCCTATAGCCCAAAGAGTTCATCATCCATTTTGATAATGAGAGTTTGAAGTACCTGAAGACACAATGAAAGCTGAACAAGAGGCACACCAAGTGGTTGGAGTTTATTGAAAGCTTTCCATACGTCATCAAATACAAACATGGCAAGATAAATGTAGTGGCTAACACCCTTTCAAGGAGGTGTTCTCTATTAACCTCTTTACATACTAAATTTCTTGGGGTTTGAAAGTATGAAAGAATTATATGAACATGATATTGATTTTAATCAGATTTAGGCTGCTAGTTCCGAAGATGGGTATGCGGACTACTATAGGCATGAGGGATATTTATTTAAGAAGGATAGATTATGTGAGCGTAAGAGTTTCATACGAGAATTATTAATGAGATAGATGCAAGGGGGCAGTCTCATGGGACATTTTGGAGTAAAGAAAACTTTGGATATTTGCATGAGCATTTCTATTGACTTAAGATGAGACATGATGTACAAATTGTGTGTGATAAATGCATTGCATGTAGGAAGGCTAAATCCAAAGTCATGCCCTATGGGGAGTATCTCCCATTACCTGTGCTTAGGCAACCATACACCGACATTTCCATGGATTTCATATTAGGTTTACCTAAGTCCCAGAATGGCAAAGATAACATATTTGTTGTCATTGATAGGTTTAGTAAAATGGCTCATTTTATTGCCTATTCTAAAACTAATGATGCACGACATATAGTTGATTTATTCTTTAGGGAGATCATTTGATTACATGCTTTACTTAACTCTATCGTGACTGATAGAGATGTGAAATTTTTGAACCACTTTTGGCGCACTTTATAGAATAGGCTAGGCACTAAACTACTGTTTTCCACTATAGCTCATCCCCAAACAGATGGACAAACAGAAGTGGTTAATAGGACACTTTTCACATTGCTGCATGCTGTGCTTAATAAAAATTTGAAGCAAATGGGAAACATGTTTTCCTCATGTAAAGTTTGCATATAATAGGACTATACATTCTACTAAATCTTACTCTCCATTTGAGGTTGTGTATGGTTTTAATCTATTAACTCCATTGGATATATTGCCTTTACTTATTAATGTGTTTATTGATCTCGATGGCATAAAGAAGGCAAAATTTGTTAGGGATTTACATACTCAAGTATGGGCTAACATTAAAAAGAAGAATGAACATTATGCTTGACAGGCCAATAAAGGACACATTAAAGTTATATTCCATCCAGGTGATTGGGTTTGGGTACATTTAAGGAAGGAACGTGTTGTTGAGCAATGTAAATCCAAGTTGAGGGGGATAAACCTTTCCAAGTGGTGGAGTGCATAAATGACAACGCCTATAAGATAAACCTGCCAAGCCACTATGGTAATGTAAGTGCTATCTTTAACGTTTCTGATCATACTCCACATGATGTAGGTGATTCAAGGACGAATATTTTTGAGGAAGGAGGCAATGATGATCCCAGCGCATCAAAGCCGCTGGCTCTTGGCCAGCCTTGACTGTTTCTCGGATGTCCATGCAAAAATCTCTCCAAAATCTTATCTTGATTGATTTGTTGACTCAATTCCGCACCAGCTCAACCTTATCCTCCTCCTCTTTGGATCTATAAATAGACCCCTTGCGTGAACCTAAGGGAGTCATTCTTGTCTTGAAGATTTTATCTTCTCTTTACTTCTCTTTTCATTTCATGTTATTCCAATTTTTAGTTGAAGAAAGAATGTTACTTTGCTGAAGTTTGCTTTCAATTCAAGAATTCTAGGAATCATTTTGGAAGATTGAAGTTCTACAAACTCTTAAAGATTATAGCAATTTTTTTATTTATTTTATTTTATGCAATTTATCAGTTTATTTTTATTATTCAATATGAATTCTATTGCACCTATTCATTTAAATTGTTTTTATGCAATCCACACCATAATGTTCTAAATCATCTTTGTGGGAAACATGATGAAGCCATAATTCAACTAAAATGATCATTGTATTCATGTTATAGAACATATAGATATGTGGATTTTTCATATGAGAAGTCCTACTATGAATTGTATTTTGTAATTGAAATCAATGCATAGGAATCTAAATGACTCGAAAGAGAAATTTAGGATTTATTAGGAATTCCTAAGTAAGATTTAATAATTTCTGCGGAAGTGGCGTTAATGAATTTTATTAGAAATTGACCTAAGTGTTTCATGTAATATTTTTATTAAATTTTTCACTAAGGGATTAGGAGAAATTATTTTAAAGATATTAGGCAATCATATAATTGAGAAATTTATGATCATAAATTAGAATCCTCCATTGATTTTAATTAGCGGGAGCTATTAAATTAAATTGGGGTTATGACACTTTAAAACTTGAAAAAGGATTAAGGTTTTGTCAATTTCTTATGAAAATCCATATAGCTATAAGTTATTATAACATGAAGGCAATATGATTAGTAAAAATTAGGGTGGATTCTATCTTCCCACCATCCATTTATGATTTTTCAACACAATTCTCTTTTTGCACATTTAGTATAATTCATTCACATTTTATTCTCATCAAATATCATTGCCTAAATAATAGTAGAAATTGATATAGGTCTATTACTTAATCAATCTTCGTGGTTCGATACTCTTCTCTCACTATATTGCTTGATCTGATTCGATACACTTGTCAGTTTTTATTCACACTTATTTTATATCTCTTTTTGCGTGGATCAAGTTTTTGGCACCGTTGCTGGGGATTGATTAATATTAGACCATCTTTAGATTCTATTGTTAATTTAGGCACAATTGTTTTTTTTTTTTTTTATCATTGTGTGATCGTTTCCCGTTCTCTTTGAAGGTTTTTTATGCGCAAGAGTAGAAGTGCTGAGCTTCTACCAATTAATCTTGAGATAGAACGCACCTTGCGACAACTTAGAAGAGAGCAAAGAAGAAGGAAAGAAGTTGACATGGCAGATGATGACAACAATCGAATTCAAGGTGTTGGTAGAGAACTTCGGGAATATACGGTACCTGTTGTTTCAAGTCCTGCAATCAGAAGACCTACGATCCAAGCTAACAATTTTGAGTTGAAACCAGCACTCGTTCAAATGGTTCAATTAAATCAATTTGGAGGATATCCAAATGAGAGTCCTGATGAGCATATTGCAGTATTTCTTCAATATTGTAATACAGTGAAATTGAATAACGTATCTAATGATGTAATTAGGTTACAACTTTTTCCGTTTTCACTTAGAGATAAAGCTAAGGCTTGGTATACTTCACTACCATAGGATTTTGTAACCACTTGGGCTGATCTCTTATTTAAATTTTTATGGAGATTTTTTCCACCAGCTAGAACTACTAGGTTAAGGAATGACATCACAAACTTCACTAAGTTTAGTGGTCAATTACTTTACGAAGCATGGGAAAGATTCAAGGAGGCAATTAGAAAATGCCCCCATCATGGATTACCAGATAATCTCGTTATTGAGATTTTCTATCTCAGTTTAGATGAGACAATGAGATCTCTAGTAGATGCTGCTTCTGAGGGTGCACTAATGGGTAAGACGTATGATGAGGCTAGTGCTTTGATTGATGAAATGGCCTCTAGTGCACATAATTGGCAACATGAAAGAGGCAAGTCTATAGCGGCATCTATCAATGACATGGACACCTTAACAGCTCAGATTTTAGCTCTCATAGCCCAGGTAAGTAAACTCACCTCTGCACCTTCTTTTAACGTTAATCAAATTTCTTGTTGTAAGTTATGCTCAAGACCACACTCAACTGTTGAGTGCCCATCTGGGAACTTTTCCTTCTCATCTCATGGACAGCAAGTAAATTTTGTCAACAATTTCCAAAGAGTAATCAAGGACCTTATTCAAACACCTACAATCCAGGGTGGCGTAACCATCCAAATTTCTCATGGAGAAATGATAACAACTCACTTAAACCACCAGGATTTCAAAAGCAAGGTCTTAATCATAATACCCCCCATCAACTATATTCTAATCATAATACCTCTTCTCAGCAAAGTCAGTCTAAAATGGAAGAACTCATGATAAGTTATATGCAAAAGACTGACACAATGTTGCAAAATCAACAAGTTACCATTAGGAATCTTGAAAATCAGCTTAGTCAGATGTCTCGATAGTTGAGTAATAGACCATCTGGGTCTTTACCTAGTAATACTGAGCAGAATCCTAAGGGTGTAAATGCTATTATGCTAAGAAGTGGTAAGGAATTAGTTGATAAGAAGCTTGAGGAAAAAGAGGTTAACTCAAAGAAAGATAAAGGGAAACAAAAGGAAGAGGAACCAAAGCAAAATTCACCAAAGGTGAAATCATATGTTCCTCCTGTTCCTTTCCCAGGAAGGCTGAAGCCACAACAATTGGATTCACAATTTGCTAAATTTTTAGAAGTCTTTAAAAAATTGCAAATTAACATTCCTTTTGTAGAGGCACTTCGGCAAATGCCTTCATATGCCAGATTCATGAAGGACTTACTCACCAAGAAGAGAAAGATAGATGGGAATAAACCTGTAATGCTTACAAGAGAGTGTTTTATGATCCTACAGAAGAATTTATCCAATCTGCCAAGAAAACAAAGAGATTAGGGAAGTTTTACTGTTCCTTGCACTATTAGTAATTTTCATTTTGATAAAGTCCTTATAGATTCTGGTGCAAGTATAAACTTAATGCCTTTGTCCATTTTCAGAAAACTAAGGCTTAGAGAATGTAAGGAGACGCATGTCACCCTACAACTTGCTGATAGAAGTGTCAAGTACCCAAAGGGTATAGTGGAGAATGTCCTAGTAAAAGTTGATAAATTCATCTTTCCAATTGACTTTGTAGTCCTAGAAAAGGAAGAAGATAGAGAGGTACCCATGATCTTAGGAAGACCATTCCTTGCAACGAGTAAGGCATTGATAGATGTGGAACAAGGTAAGTTGACCTTGAAAGTTATGGATGAAGAAGTTACTTTGAATGTTTATGAGGCCATTAGGAAATTTGATGATTGTAAGTCTTGTTACACAATTGATGTTATTGATGAAGTTTCCTATGAGAATATTGAAGAGAATGCAGGTATGGAGACAATAGAATCAGTTCTCAAGGATATAGATGAATGGAGTGATGATGAAGAACCAATTGAAGAATGTGTGGAAGAAGCATTAGAAATTCAAGCTCACTACTATGAGGAGCTAGGAACAAGTGAGAAGAAGCCAGTTCCATCATTGACACAACCCCCGGTGCTTGAGCTTAAACAATTACCTAGTCATTTAAAATATGCATATCTTGGAACAGATGATATTTTGCCAATAATCATTTCTTCTTCTTTGACAGGTGATCAAGAGCAACAACTTTTGGGTGTTCTAAGAGTGCATAAGGAAGCTATCGGTGGACCATTGCTGATATTAAGGGAATTAGCCCTTCAATTTGTACTCATAGGATATTTCTTGAGGCTGAGTGCAAACCTACAGTACAACCACAATGAAAACTTAACCCAACTCTTAAGGAAGTTGTAAAAAAAGAAGTGCTTAAATTGTTAGATGCAGGCATTATTTTTCCAATTTTTGATAGTAAATGGGTTATTCCTATCCAAGTTGTACCAAAAAAAGGTGTTATGATTGTAGTAAAAAATGAGGCTAATGAATTAATTCCCACTTGCACTGTAACTGGTTGGAGAGTTTGTATAGACTATAGAAAATCGAATGATGCTACCCGTAAAGATCATTTCCCCCTCCCTTTCATAGATCAGATGTTAGAAAAACTTGCAGGGCATGATTATTACTGCTTTTTAGATGGTTACTCTGGTTACAATCAAATCTATATAGCACCCGAGGACCAAGAGAAAACCACCTTTACTTATCCTTATGGCACATTTGCCTTTAGGAGAATGCTCTTTGGTCTTTGTAATGCATCCGCTACATTTCAAAGATGCATGATGTCCATATTTTCTGACATGTTAGAAAATTTTATTGAAATATTCATGGATGATTTTTCTGTTTTTGGGAAGTAATTCGAAACATGTCTAATAAATTTAGGATGTGTGCTTAAGATATGCAAGGAAACTAATTTGCTTCTTAATTGGGAAAAATGCCATTTCATGGTAAGAGAGGGAATCGTCTTAGGGCACAAAGTATCTAAGCAGGGAATTGAGGTTGACAGGGCAAAAGTAGAGGTGATAGAGAAGCTACCACCACCTACTACAGTGAAAGGAATCAGAAGCTTCTTAGGACATGCTGGCTTTTACAGAAGATTTATTAGGGACTTCTCTAAAATCTCAAGACCTCTTTGTAATTTATTAGAAAAAGATTATGCCTTTGTTTTTTATGACAATTGTTTGCAGGCATTCAATCTATTGAAGGAGAAGCTCACTACCGCACCAGTGATTGTTGCACCTGATTAGGAGTTTCCATTCGAGTTGATGTGTGATGCCAGCGACTATGCTGTAGGAGCGGTACTTGGGCAAAGGAAAGATAAGTCATTTCATGTAATATACTATGCAAGTAGAACCTTAAATGAGGCCTAAAGGAATTATGCCACAATTGAAAAAGAACTTTTAGCAGTCATATTTGCTTACGATAAATTCCAGCCTTATCTAATAGGTTCTAAAATCATAGTATATACTGACCATGCTGCCCTTCAGTATTTATTTTCTAAAGCAAATGCTAAACCTAGGTTAATTCGATGGATTCTACTACTACAAGAATTAAACCTAGAAATTAAAGATAAGAAGGGAACTAAAAATGTGGTGGCTGATCATTTATCCCGTTTGGAATCTAATTGTTTTGATTCACCTATTAATGAAAAGTTCCCTGATGAACAATTGCATGCAGTGGAAGTCTAAGGATTACCTTGGTATGCTGATATCGTTAATTATTTGGTTAGCAAAATCACTCCATATGGTTTATCTTACCAATAGAAAAAAGAAATTTTTACATGATGTGAAGTTTTATTTTTGGGATGAACCATATCTCTTTAAAAATTGTGTTGACCAAATAATTAGATGATGCGTACCTGAAAGTGAATAGCTTAGCATTATACAACATTGTCATTCTAAAGAGGCAGGTTACTTTGGTATAGAAAAAAACGGCAGCTAAAATTTTATCATGTGGATTTTATTGGCCCAGGTTGTTCAGTAATTGCAGGAATTACATCATGTCTTGTGCTCAATGTTAAAGGACTGGCAACATTTCTAGAAGAAATGAATTACCACAAAACAATATACTTGTAATTGAGCTTTTTGACGTTTGGGGAATCGACTTTATGGGTCCTTTTCCCTCATCTTTTTCAAACAAATACATTCTTTTAGCTGTTGATTATGTTTCGAAATGGGTAAAGGCAGTTGCTCTACAAACTAATGACAGTAGGGTTATTATTAAATTTTTGAAAAAGAATATATTTTCAAGATTTAGGGTACCTAGAGCTATAATAAGTGATGGGGGAACACATTTTTGTAATAGGCAATTTGAGAAATTGTTATTAAAATATGGAGTTACTCACAAAATTGCCACCCCTTATCATCTACAAACGTGTGGACAGGTTGAGGTATCTAATAGGGAAATTAAGCAAATTCTAGAAAAGACTGTCAATGCATCCAGGAAAGATTGGTCTTTAAAAATCGATGATGCATTATGGGCTTATAGAACAGCGTTTAAAACCCCTATAGGAATGTCTCCCTACAAGATTTGTTTTGGTAAATCGTGTCACTTACCAATAAAGCTTTAGCACAAGGCATACTGGGCTATTAAATACCTTAACTTTGATGAGAAAGCTGCAAGTAAAAAAAGATTGCTTCAACTAAATCAGATGGCTGAAATGAGAGAAGAAGCATATGAAAATGCCAAAATTTACAAAGAATGAACAAAGCGATGGCATGATAAGAACATTGTGAGGTGAGAATTCTTCCTTGGTCAGAAGGTCTTACTATACAACTTCCCCTTGAAGCTGTTCCCAGGTAAGTTGAAGTCACGATGGTCTGGACCCTTTGAAATTGTTAATGTGTTTCCTTATGGTGCAGTTGAGTTGAAGGCAGAAGACAACCGTACTTTTAAAGTAAACGGTTATCTTCTCAAACATTACTATGAAGGGGAAAATGTTGATAGAGATGCCACAGTTGTGGATTTAGGAGATTTGAGGACATGAACTAGAAAAGTCGAGCTAGCGACTATAAACTAAGCGCTTCATAGGAGGTAGCCCATGCTCAATATTTGTATACACTAGTGTTTTATTTTCGTTCATATATATATATATATGTATAAAAGAAAGAAAGTAAAAAAAAAATTAAAAATAAATAAATTAAAAAAAAAGTTCGAATTCAAGGCCGGATAAGAGCCGCTGGCTTTCATCTAGCCTAAGCTCTCGGTACAATTAAAGGCCGGCTCAAAAGGACGGCGATGTACAAGTATAGGGTGCCGGCCTTTGTTTGGTTTTTAGACATTGGCCGACCCTTCTCTCTCTCTCATTTGCTCACTTATTTTTCTCTCTTACTCACTTATTCTCTCACGACTACTCTCCCTCTCTCTCGCACTTCTCCTCTCTCTTTGACCTATTTCTTCTTCACTCTCTCACTCACTCTCCTCTTGCATTCAAGACACTCTAACGATGACAGAAATTTTGGAGGAATTTTCTTGCTGATAAACAACTTGACACCAGGGAAGTACCAGTTTTTCAAATTTTTTTGCATTGACATTCTTTTCCTTAATTTTGTGCTATTATAGGAACAATGAGGACATTGTCCAATTTAAGTGTGGGGAAGGGATTATAAATGTAGAAGTATAATGATTGATTGCACACATCATCAGCTTGCAACTCCCATGCTTTATTTATGTCCTTAAGTGTTTATCATTAGTGAAATCTTGAAATTGACTTAGATTGGTGCCCCTCTCGCCAACTATTCTGACTGGTTTACATAGTTAAAATTTAATTGTAAAATCTCTAGAGAACGGATTTACCCTATGTTGAGCCTTTGAATTTGAGATTTGAGAGAAAAAAATGGAGTCCTTAAGTTGAAAAAACAAGCAGGTTTACTTCATGGAAAAATTGGTTATGATAAATTTCTCTTGAAATTTCTTTGAGAATACCTTAACACCTAGTGAAAGAGGTAAACAAAATCTTTTACTTAATGGTCCCCTATAAAAATAGTCTTAACTAATATTCATTCATTTAAAAAAAAGGGCAATTAGTGCCTTTACTCCAATGACTCAGGTAAGTGAGTTAAGAGTATCCAATCTTAAATGTTAGTGTGAGGAAGAGTTCGTAGGAGTCTCTTTAAAACCTGGTCACTTGGGTGATGAGCCCGAGATGTGCTGACTCAATGAACTCACAATAACGAGAAGGGCAGAAAGGCAAAAATTTTAGTACCTTAATGAAAGCTAGGTTGACATGGGCGGGCTTTGGTCCCTCAGAAGAGTGAAGTATGACTCCGCTGTCAATTAAGGAAAATTAAAATGAAAATGTTGAATACAGGGCAATAAGTGAAATAAAGACTAAATTGAAGGGGAGAAATTTTAGGAAAAAAATGGATACCATATGCTTTCACTTTTTGTTATCTTGTTTAGAGAAGTAAAATTAAGGGAGATTATACTTGCTAATAACCAATGAAGTTTAAATGAATTTTTTTCCTTATGGACTAAGTATTTTTCTTTTGAAGGAGAATTCAATTGTTAAACACTGGGATTAAAAATCTATTTTATTTAGATTAACTACTAAATTTCAATTAGATTATTCTAGTTACAAGTTTCAGTATGGTTAGAACAATGGCACCAGAAGTTCAATGATAGATTTCTCTTGTTCATTTCAATTATTTTGCTTGAGGACAAGCAAAAGTTCAAGTGTGGCGATGTTGATAAGATCACAATATACTTATATTTTCTTTTAGGATTTATATTAAATTTATTTCAATATTATAAGAAAATATAAAGAAATGGTATTTAATGGTGTTTATTATGAAAATTTAAGTTTTGAGGACCTAAAAGTAAAATACAAGTTAAATGGAGGAGTTTTTCACAAAATTGAAGAAGCAAGTAAAGAATTGCATTGAAGGCCGCTGGCCTTAGGCCAGCCTACTACTGAAGGCTGCCGGCCTTAAGGCTGGCTTAAGAAAAAAAAAATCATCCCAGCGCATCAAAGCCGTTGGCTCTTGGCCGGCCTACATTTAAGGCCGTCGGCTTTGAGCCGGCCTTGACTGTTTCTCGGATGTCCATTCGAAAATCTCTCCAAAATCTTATCTTGATTGATTTGCTAACTCAATTCCACATCAAATCAGCCTTATCCTCCTCCTCTTTGGATCTATAAATAGACCCCTTGCGTGAACCTAGGGAATCATTCTTGTCTTGAAGATTTTATCTTCTCTTTGCTTCTCTTTTCATTTCATGTTATTCCAATTTTTAGTTGAAGAAAGAATGTTACTTTGCTGAAGTTTGCTTTCAATTGAAGAATTCTAGGAATCATTTTGGAAGATTGAAGTTCTACAAACTCTTGAAGATTATAGCAATTGTTTTATTTATTTTATTTTATTTTAAGCAATTTGATAAATCTATTTTAACTCTTATAATTGGAGATGATTAAGTCAATTTTTGAGATAATTGGTCGTGAAAATATAAGATTATGAAGCTTAATTGATTTATATTTCATGTTCAGGTGTGGAAAAGGATGATTTGATGAAAAGTATTTAAATTCAAGACGAATTGGAGATAAAAGCAAGTAAAAAGGGAATGCTTTGAAGTTAAAGGAAGTCACACGGTTTTACAAACGGCCGTGTGAAGGAATCAGGAGATTACACGGTTCGGATACACACCCGTGTATCAGACTGTGTATCAGCGTGGAAGAAGAGCTTTCAGGACAGACCAGTACACGGTTGGAATACACACCCGTGTAAGCTAACCGTGTATAGTAACACATTAAGGAGGACACACGGTTGAGTTACACACCCGTGTAATCAACCGTGTACGAAGAACAAAGAAGACAGAGATATACACGGCTATTGCAAACAGCCGTGTGGGATATACACGCCTAGAGTTCACTGACTCAGAGAGATACACAGTTTATCTACACGCCCGTGTAGTATGACTGTGTGTCTATCGAAGGAAAGATATCTTTAAATCTTTCGTCCATATTTGAAGGATATCTTCTACACGCCAGAGAGGAAGCTACCCTAGGTATAAATAGTCGTCTTTGAAGAGAGAGAAAAAAGAGAGAGAAGGCAGAAAACACGTACTGGAATTTTGGGAGAACAACAGCAGCCAAAGGAATTTTCGGGCTTTAATTCTAGAAGTGTTTCACACATGGATTTGATTATTTCGTTTTGTTATTCCTTGAGAACCATGTGTAACTAATTATTTCGTACCCGAATCTTACGAAAGTCTGATTACTATGTAACATTGGGTTTGTTGCAAAATTAATGACGATTGAGCATCTCTGATTTCATCCATGTTGTTTATTATATATTGTTGATTTGATGTTTGGCCAGCATTAGATTACATTGATTTCTGATAAGTTGATTGGGAAATCTCTTATTTGAATAGATCATACATCGGATGAAAAGGCTTGTATGCAATCTAGGGATAGAAAGCATAAGTTTTCCATATTAGATTGGATATAATGATTTAATCTAATTGAGGGTTGTGGTATAATCATGCAATTCTGATTGTTGTTAATAAAAGAGGGATTTAATCTAATAGAATTAGGAGTTAGTGATTTTGGAAGAAACATTAACTTAGTGTTAGATGCCCCGCGGATCAGAGATAATCAATACTCATTAATTAGTTTTCTAAGGATTGAAGTTGCATAGTAATTAGATGAGTAGTAAGAGTGGGGTACGCGTTGGAACATTGAATTTGATAATTTAACTCATTGTTTGATATCCATTGATTTCATTTCTATTAGATAATTTAGTTTAATTTAGGTAATTTGGTTAAATCAATTCACCTCGAAATTGTGCGGTTAGATAGTCGGTTTGAGGTTAGTATTAGTACTTGTAGATCCCTAAGGGAACGATATCCGTGCTTAAACTCTATACTACTGTAATCGATAGGTGCACTTGCCTAATTGATCGCAAGGAAGAGTCGGAGTAAAAAGGATTTTAATTTGTGTGATTGCGATTTCAATCAACAAGTTTTTGGCGCCGTTGCCGGGGATTCGACAATACTAAGAACACTAAACACTGACTAATCTGACCATTTCTTCTCTTATCATTTGTTATCCTTGGTTTTACTTTCTTATAAAGGGAACTAATTAAGTTGGTTTTCTTTGTAGTTTATGACAAGGAGTTCTTCTTCTAAACTCCTTGAATTCGACCCAGAGATTGATCGGACAATCAGAAGGAAATTAAAGAGTGCTGAACCTGCTGTGAGTAAAGAGGAACTACTACTGAGTGAGAGTGAGAATTCAGTAGATAAGAACAGTCAATCAGTGAACAGCAGCGAATCTCATACTGAAGCAATGGCTGACGGACGTAGGACCATGGTTCAGTACGCTAGGCCTACTTTGGGTAGTACCGGATCGTGTATAGTGACGCCTGCAATAGAGGCCAACAACTTTGAAGTCAAGGCCTCTACAATGAATATGATCCACAATCAATGCCAATTTGATGGATTACCTGATGAGGACCCCCATGCTCATATTCAGATGTTCCTAGACATCTGTGTTACCGTTAAACAGAACAGGGTGTCCGATGAGGCACTAAAGTTGCGTCTGTTTCCTTTCACTTTGAGAGGAAAAGCGAGGCAGTGGTTCAGTTCTTTGGACCGGGACTCCATCACGACTTGGACCCAGCTGGCAGAAACATTTTTGGACTATTACTTTCCGCCTTCTAAAACTGCCAGGTTGAGGAATGATATCACATCGTTCCTTCAGTTGGAAAATGAGCCACTCCATGAAGCTTGGTTGCGATTTAAGGACTTGCTTAGGCGGTGCCCACACCACCAAATGCCTAACTGGTTGCAAGCCTCAACTTTCTATAATGGGCTTGACTATCCGACGCGACAAACCATCGATGCTGCTGCTAGTGGCACACTTGATGTAAAGACTCCTGAAGAGACTTTAGAATTGTTTGAGAACATGGCCAAGAACAACCATCAATGGAGAAACGCCAAAGCAAGACCGAGAGTGGCAGGTATTCATGAAGTGGATATGATGACCACCATTGCGGCAAAGGTCGATGCTCTAGCTAGAAAGGTCGATGGGATGGCGATATCTGCACCACCCCTATATTCATCAACCGATTCATCAACCGATTTCATGGCTCAAGGGACTATAGAGCAGATTGATTATGTAGGTAACCCTACAAGGCCTCAGAACAACCCTTACAGCAACACCTATAATCCGGGTTGGCGCAATCACCCCAATTTTTCATGGAGTAATCCACAATTCCCTCGGGGCAATGCACCTGCACCGGGATTCCAAAGGCCTCCTCCACCACCTCTTCCAGAAAAGAAGTCCAATCTAGAGGACATGATCTCCAAGTTCATCCAAACATCCGAGCAACGCCAACAATCCACAGAGGCAGCTCTAAGGAATCATGAGGCGTCCATTCATAACTTGGAAACTCAGGTGGGTCAGATAGCAAAATTGCTTTCAGAAAGACCGCACGGATCCTTACCTGGAAACACCGAACCCAATCCTCGGGAACAGGTAAAGGCAGTGACTCTAAGGAGCGGTAAGGAATTGCAATCTGACACTATTGGAGTACAAGGGGTTGCGCTTGAAAAAGGGGTTGAGAAGAAAGAAGAAGGGGGTGCTGAGAAGGAACATGGGGCTGAGGAGATCAAAGAGAAAGAGTGTGTTCAAGGGAAAGTTAAAGCATCCACTGTTCAGCCATACAAGCCTCCAATTCCGTATCCGGGACGTCTGAAAATGGATAAGGATCAAGAGCACTTCGGTAAGTTTCTAAACTTGTTTAAACAATTACATATCAACATACCGTTTGTGGAAGCTCTTGCGTAGATGCCCAGGTACGTGAAATTCCTAAAGGATTTTCTCTCGAATAAGAAACGGTTGGAAGATATCTCTACTACAGTTGTTGGAGCTGAGTGTTTGGCAATTTTGTAAAACAAGTTGCCCAAGAAGCTCAAGGATCCGGGTAGTTTCACTATTCCATGCTTAATAGGTGAACTACCGATGGAGAGAGCTTTGGTGGATCTTGGGGCGAGCATAAACCTGATGCCATACTCATTATTCAAGCAACTGAACTTGGGAGAGCCAAAGCAAACGAGGATGAGCCTGCAACTGGCAGATCGCTCGATCAAGTTCCCTAGAGGAATCATTGATGACGTCCTGGTTAAGGTAGAAAACTTTATCTTCCCTATTGATTTTGTAATCCTTGATATGAATGCAGATGTGGAGGTCCCGCTGATCTTAGGACGACCATTTTTAGCCACTGCAAGAGCTGTGATTGATGTGGTGGATGGAAGATTAGTTTTGAGAGTAGGGGAGGATGAACTAGTGGTGAGAATCCCAGTAGCACTGAAACAAACTTTGAGCGCCGACGGTACATGTTATGCTATAGATTGTGTTGACAGGTCGGTAATGAGTGTTATGCAAGAGTTGATGTGTAGAGATCCTCTTGAATTGAGTTTGATAGCGGATGATGATGAAGTGAGTGAAAATGTGGAGATTCAAAATGTGAAAGCTCATCTGAGAGCTTGTGAGGAAGTAGTTTGTACAAAGGGGTTTGAGAAGATTAGGGTCAGTAAGGACGGAAGATTGAAACCGTCGGTTGAGGAACCCCCGGAACTTGAGTTGAAGCAACTCCCTGAGTACCTTGAATATGCCTTTTTGGAGGCCGACTCTAAACTCCCTATCATTATTTCAGCTGGTCTGACAAGGGAGCAAAGGGATAGCTTACTAAGGGTCTTGAAGGAGCACAAGAGTGCTCTTGCTTGGAAGATATCTGATATAAAGGGTATTAGTCCTTCGTTTTGCACCCATAAGATCCTGTTGGAGGAGGATTTCAAACCTGTGGTGCAACCTCAAAGAAGGTTAAACCCTAACATGAAAGAAGTGGTCAAGAAGGAGGTGATTAAGCTCTTGGATGCAGGGTTAATCTACCCTATTTCCGACAGTTCTTGGGTAAGCCCTGTACAAGTGGTACCCAAGAAAGGGGGAATGACTGTGGTCCCCAATGAAAGGAACGAATTGATACCCATGAGAACTGTTATGGGATGGCGAGTGTGCATTGATTATAGACGGCTGAATGAGGCAACTCGCAAGGATCACTTCCCCCTCCCTTTTATGGATCAAACGCTAGAGCGGTTAGCAGGACATCTATACTATTGTTTTTTAGACAGTATGTCGGGATATTTTCAGATCCAAATCGCTCCTGAGGACCAAGAAAAGACTACCTTTACCTGTCCCTACGGTACTTTCGCATATAGGCGCATGCCTTTTGGGTTATGCAATGCACCGGCTACGTTTCAGCGGTGTATGCTAGCCATCTTTGAGGATTTGGTAGAGGACATTATGGAAGTCTTTATGGACGATTTCTCCGTCTTTGGTGATTCCTTTGATTTTTGTCTCAATAATTTGGAGAGAGTGTTGATTCGATGTGAAGAGACAAATCTGGTTTTAAATTGGGAGAAATGTCACTTCATGGTGAAGGAGGGTATTGTTCTAGGCCATAAAATTTCTCATAGAGGAATCGAAGTCGATAGTGCTAAGGTGGACATAATTGCAAAACTTCCACCACCTTCTTCAGTAAGAGCCATTCGGAGTTTCCTTGGGCATGCTGGCTTTTATAGAAGGTTCATTAAGGACTTCTCTAAAATAGCCCGTCCGTTGACACGGTTATTAGAAAAGGACATACCTTATGAATTCACCAATGAATGCCTTCAAGCGTTCAATAAGCTTAAGGAATTGTTGACCAAAGCACCTATCATGGTGGCTCCTGATTGGGATCTCCCTTTCGAATTAATGTGTGATGCAAGTGATTTTGCTGTTGGAGCGGTTTTGGGACAAAGGAGGGACAAGCACTTTCAGCCTATTTATTATGCTAGTAAGACCCTCACAGCTGCTCAAGAGAACTACACCACGACCGAAAAGGAACTTCTTGCTGTAATTTTTGCTTTTGACAAGTTTCGGTCTTATTTAATTTTGTCTAAGGTAATTGTTTACACTGACCATTCAGCTCTCAGGTTTTTATTATCTAAGACAGATGCCAAACCGCGACTCATTCGGTGGATATTGCTTCTCCAAGAATTAGATTTGGAGATTCGAGATAAAAAGGGAGTGGAGAATCTAGCTGCTGATCATCTTTCTCGATTAGAGAACCCGCATTTGGAGAAATTGGATGAAGATGAGATTGATGATGCTTTTCCAGAGGAAGGACTTTATTAGATTAACAAGGTAAGTGACACTTCCGATCCTTGGTTTGCTGATTTTGCTAACTATCTTGTTTGCAAAGTACTCCCTAATGACAAAACACCTCAACAAAAGAAGCGGTTCTTTACTGAGTTAAAGCACTATTTTTGGGAGGAACCATTCTTGTTTCGTGTTTGTGCAGATTAAGTGATTAGACGATGTGTAACCGAGCAAGAAGGGCAAGAGATTTTGAAGCACTGTCACACCGGTCCAACTGGCGGTCACTATAGTGTGAATCGGATAGCCTACAAGGTTTTGGAATCCGGATTTTATTGGCCAAGTATATTCAAAGACTCCTTCAGTTTTGTGAAGACATGTGACAGGTGCTAACGTGTGGGTAGTATATCAAAACGTGATGAGATGCCCCAGAACTTCATTTTGGAGTGTGAGATCTTCGACGTGTGGGGCATCGATTTCGTGGGCCCTTTCCCAAATTCTTTCGAGAATAAGTATATACTCGTGGCAGTGGATTATGTGTCTAAATGGGTAGAAGCCCAAGCTTTGTCCACCAATGATGCCAGAGTAGTGGTGAAATTCTTAAAGAAACTTTTTTCTAGGTTTGGAGCACCACGGGCTTTAATTAGCGATAGGGGAACACATTTCTGTAATGTGCAATTGGAGAAAGTGCTGAAGCGGTATGGAGTCACCCATAGATTAGCAACCCCCTATCATCCTCAGATGAGTGGTCAAGTGGAAGTTTCAGACCGTGAACTCAAAAGAATTCTTGAAAAGACAGTGAAGCACCACCGAAGGGACTGGTCGGAAAGACTAGACCATGCATTGTGGGCCTACAGGACTGCATTCAAAACTCCTTTGGGTACCACTCCATACCGACTAGTGTTTGGGAAAGCTTGCCACCTGCCAATGGAGTTAGAACATCGAGCTTTTTGGGCTATGCGTACTCTCAACATGGATCTAGAAGCTGCTGGAAAATAGAGGAAGTTTCAGTTGAACGAACTCGATGAATGGCACGCGATGGCCTATGATAACATGCACATTTATAAAGAGAAGGTGAAGAGGTATCACGACCAGCGGATTCATCATTCGAAACAATTCCATGAGGGAGATCACGTTCTCTTGTTCAACTTGCGGCTGAAACTTTTTCCGGGCAAGTTGAGATCGCGATGGTCTGGACCATTCAAAGTACACAAAGTCTTTCCCCATGGAGCTACGGAATTGGAACACCCAGATGGGCACACTTTCAAGGCAAATGGACAGCGCCTGAAGTTGTATTTTGGGACTCTAGGGGAGAAAGAGGGCCAAGAGGAGTTTAGACTCCACCCTCTGGTGCCTTAATCACAAGGAGCTTCATTTCGTCGAGAAAACGACGTTAAACAAAAGCGCTTGATGGGAGGCAACCCATGCAATTAGGTAAGTTTCATTTTTTTTTTAGTTATCACCATATTTGTTTTTCTTTTTCCAAAGTTTTGCAGAGGAGTATTTATGAAGAAGCTTTTTGAGGAGATGGACTTCAAGAAATAATCAAGAGAAGGAAAATTTTAACCTTCAGGAGACACACGGATGACATACACGGGCGTGTATCGCGCCCGTGTAGAGAGAACGGTGACCTACAGAGTAATACACGGTCAAAACACACGCCCATGTGTCCTGATCGTGTATACAAGGAAATTTTGAACAAGGTAGACACGGCTAAGGGAAACAGCCGTTTATCAAATCCGTGTATGGGATGTGAGCCATAGAGGAATATACGGTCAGTACACACGGGCGTGTGTCCGACCGTGTATGAGAGGTAAGTTTTCTAACTAGAAGTCAGAGGGATACACGGTTGTATAACACGGCCGTGTGTTATACCCGTGCTTTCGCAGCTTAGGCCTATACACGGGCGCATTACACGCCCGTGTATGGGGACCGTGTGTGTTCGGGTATTTATACCCTTTTTGATAACCGTACCCCTCATTTTCAGTACACTCTCATCTACATATCTTTTCTCTCTATACATCATTCCCTTCCCATTCCCTTGTTGGTTTCCCTCTCCCATTGCTTTGACAAGGTAAGATCTTTCTCATTCTTTTTCCTTTCTCTTGCTTCTCTCTCTATTTTCTCACTCAATGTTAGATTTCCATGTGAATGTGGCATGTTATGACATGTGGAGGATAATGAAACCTTAGGGCTTTTGTTTATCTGAGTATGGATGATGTTTTTCATGCGATTTGTGAAGTTTTTCCATTCTCCATTGCTCGATCGCTGTTTGGATTAGAAAATCTAGGGTTTCGAACCGTTCATGCGTGATCCTTTGTGATTGGAACGTATTTTGGATTGCATGCTAAAGGGATTTTTGCTTTAAGCACCATTAGTGCATGTGATTGATGATTCTCTTGTAATTTCTTGCAATACACGACCGTTTATGAGTTGTTTTTCAAATTTTGGTGGGGATTTTCTGATATACATGGCTACAATACACTCCCGTGCCCAAGAACCATGTATGATACTGTGAACCTTAATTTTGATGATTTTGCGTGCTTCTGTGATGCTAATGGTGGAGTCCCTTGTTTGCGATGTGGTTATTTGATGTATTACCTACGGGCTTTGTTTGTTTTAGACTCTTTTGTTCTTGGTATGATCAGGTTCTTCTTATTTCCCTTGACAAGATGCCACGCGTCAAGACTGTTGCTCAAAAGAAGAAAAGAAGCCGATCTGAAATGGGTAGTTCAAGCCAATCTGAAGCTCTTCGATACCCTGTAAATATTCGAGAGAAGGATAAAGAACTCTTTACCCTATATAAGTCGAAAAAGGTCATCAAACCGAATGTGGTGTTGGACTGGGACGTTTTGAGAAGATTTGGGTTGGTCCAACAATTTGAGAGGCTCTTAGCTGACCGAGCCTGGTTTCACCTGTTCATGATCAAAGAAGACTTATACGAGGAGTTAATTCTTACTTTCTTAGCCACCTTCAAGATCTCAGGAACAATGAATGCTGGTGTAAGAAATGAAGTTGAGTTTTTGGCCCAAGGTGAGTACCATAAGATGTCCATGACTGAGTTCATAGAGGCTATGGGCATCTATGATGGGGGTTTTCTTCAAACCCCTGAGTTTCGCGCCCTTCCAGTTTCGTGGGGCCTAACGAACTCTATCTCTTTATGGACTTGGTATGGTATTGGTGCCTACAGTGCCTCTCACACCAAGGCCTCTCAACTGAGAAATAGAGTACATCATATCCTACATTACATTATGGCTCACTCTACCACTGGTAGGATCGATTCAGAGGGCGTTGTTAACGCTAGAGACTTATTTCAGTTGTGGGCCATGCATACTGGAACCCGCGTCAATGTGGGTGTTTTTGCCTCTTTTTGTCTTCAGCGCCAGGCAGAGAAAGGACCGAAAGGGGTTTTCCTAGGTGCTCTAATTATTAGAATTTTGAAAAATCTAGGTCTATTCCCATTTCGAGCACCTAGTGATTTCATTGGGTGATCTCTGAAGCTTAAGGCCAGGATATTAAGCGATTGGAATTTCTGACCAATTGACGCTGGTGCTGAAGAGGAGATAGGGGAAGAGGAAGAAGAGGAACCACAACCGCAGGCTGAACCGTCCGTCCATGTGCAGATGCTAGAGCTGGTTTCTCAGCTATCGCGTGATGTGGGAGAAATAAAGAAAAGCTAGAAGATGATGAAGCAGAAGATCACTAAGATGGAAAAACGGCAGAAGGGACTGAAGAAGTTTTTAATCGATTGCTTCACCAAGCTTGGTGAGAAGTTAGACATTCAGTTCTCTTCCTGTGCCAGCTCAAGCGAAGAAGAAGTGATCCCTCCCGAATCGATCAGCCGACAGAGGCATACTGAGGGAGGATCATCTTCTGCTCCACCTGCTCCATCAGAGGAAAGCCCCCACAGACCAGGTAAGGAGCGAATGGTTGCTGAGGAAAGCTCCGACGATGAAGACTATGTGTCTGAGAAGGATGATGACTGATTTTTCCTAACTATTTGCTAACTTGTCTGTCTAACCCTGAATTATTTTTGTTGACTATTCGCTGTGACTTTAACTATCTGTGATAAACTTGGATAATATTGACTTGTGCTTATTTGTTTTGGTGATAATCATTTCTTTTAGTTTTTCTTTTAGTGTGTTTTGTTTTTAGGATTTTATCTATACCCATTTAGACTTTCGCTGGTGCTGATTGAATGTTGAAAGCTGATGATCTCAGAAGGATGATTCGAGGATTTTGCACTTTAATGGAGTTTCCCCTGTGAATGACTTGCCACTTATAGATTTCAGGGGAGTTTCATTTTTCTTTCTTCCTTTATTGTTTCTATTTTCTTTCCTTAGTGTACTTTGTGGGAAGACATTGGGGACAATGTCTGATTTTAAGTGTGGGAAAGGGAATAGAAAGAACAGAAAGATATCACAAGAGCAATGAACTTATGGACTTTTAAATAATGCTCAATTTCCCTTGTTTAAGTAACATTTGGAAGCTTAGTGATGATGAGAAATAGTTGCTCAGGAAACATAAAATTCCACTTGTATAGGCAGCTATTTCATGGGAAAATTTTCAAATTTTGTATTATTCTCTTATTGTGTATTCTCTTTATCTTTTTAGAGTTATAGTATGGTATCCATGTGAGGGAGACTTACTTGTTATTTAGGCTTTCATTTCAGATTTAGGATTTGATTTTGCAATCTTGAATGAAGGAACAAGTGATACTTATAGCTTGGTGACTTTCCCTTACAAAAATAATGGGATAGAACACAAATTGGGAGTAATTTGATGAATTTAAAAAAAAAATGATGATAAACAATAACAAATAGTTCAGAAGTGGATCTCATTGACTCGAGTAATTAAGTCCGAGGGGTGCCCTTTCTGGGGAATAACATCTATTGACTTGGGTGATGAACTTGGGATCATTGGCTGAAAGCTCGCTAAAAGGGTTATGAATAAAATCCGAGAAAACTGAACTAAATGAGGCTTTAAATTAGAATATTTGGATTCGAGTGGTAAAGGTTCGAAGGGTTATCTTAAAACCTAGTAGCCTAAGATCGTCTGGTCTGGGACTTACTGGCTAAGGAAACCGCTCTTATTCACTAAAAAAAAAAAAGGGATTGATTAGTTAATTCAACCCGAACAAGTAAATCCAAGGGATGCCCTCTATGCTTGAGGGGATAACGTCTGTTAACTTGGGTGACGAGCCCGGGATTATCGATTAAAAGTTTGTTACATGGGTTAATTGACTAAGAAAAGGTACTAAAAGGTTGAACTCCCAATCCAAAAAGGGAAAAAGATTCAGGAAATAAGTGGATGTATATGCCTGAGTTCTATGATTGTAAGTCTGATCTTAACTTTGAGATTTTTGGTTAAATGATAAAGGGTAAAAGTTTCACTTACTTGGATTAATACTGGAAATCTACTATTGGTATTTTGAATACAAGTTCTTAATAAGATTGAGTGATAAGAAAGGCGAATTTTGGAAAATGGTGGCTATCTTGGTATAAAGTGGGGTTAATGATTGAATTTCTTCCTGAGTTTTAAGAATTTTGAGAATTGAGACTTCCATATGTGTAATTTGCTTGAGGACAAGCAAATGCTTAAGTGTGGGGAAATTTGATAAATCTATTTTAACTCTTATAATTGGAGATGATTAAGTCAATTTTTGAGATAATTGGGCGTGAAAATATAAGATTATGATGCTTAATTGATTTATATTTCATGTTCAAGTGTGGAAAAGGATGATTTGATGAAAAGTATTTAAATTCAAGACGAATTGGAGATAAAAGCAAGTAAAAAGGGAATGCTTTGAAGTTAAAGGAAGTCACACGGTTTTACAAACGGCCGTGTGAAGGAATTAGGAGATTACACGGTTCGGATACACGCCCGTGTATCAGACCGTGTATCAGCGTGGAAGAAGAGTTTTCAGGACAGACTAGTACACGGTTAGAATACACACCCGTGTAAGCCAACCGTGCATAGTAACACATTGAGGAGGACATGCGGTTGAGTTACACACCCGTGTAATCAACCGTGTACGAAGAACAAAGAAGACAGAGATATACACGGCTATTGCAAACGGCCGTGTGGGATATACACGCCCAGAGTTCACTAACTCAGAAAGATACACGGTTTATCTACACGCCCATGTAGTATGACCGTGTGTCTATCGAAGGAAAGATATCTTTAAATCTTTCGTCTATATTTGAAGGATATCTTCTACACGCCAGAGAGGAAGCTACCCTAGGTATAAATAGTCGTCTTTGAAGAGAGAGAAAAAAGAGAGAGAAGGCAGAAAACACGTACTGGAATTTTAGGAGAACAACAGCAGCCAAAGGAATTTTCGAGCTTTAATTCTAGAAGTGTTTCACACATGGATTTGATTATTTTGTTTTGTTATTCCTTGAGAACCATGTGTAGCTAATTATTTCATACCCGAATCTTACGAAAGTCTGAGTACTATGTAACATTGGGTTTATTGCAAAATTAATGACGATTGAGCATCTCTGATTTCATCCATGTTGTTTATTATATATTGTTGATTTGATGTTTGGCCAGCATTAGATTACATTGATTTCTGATAAGTTGATTGGGAAATCTCTTATTTGAATAGATCATACATCGGATGAAAAGGCTTGTATGCAATCTAGGGATAGAAAGCATAAGTTTTCCATATTAGATTGGATATAATGATTTAATCTAATTGAGGGTTGTGGTATAATCATGCAATTCTGATTGTTGTTAATAAAAGAGGGATCTTTGTTAATACGGTTAGAATTAGGAGTTAGTGATTTTGGAAGAAACATTAACTTAGTGTTAGATGCCCCGCGGATCAGAGATAATCAGTACTCATTAATTAGTTTTCTAAGGATTGAAGTTGCATAGTAATTAGATGAGTAGTGAGAGTGGGGTACGCGTTGGAACATTGAATTTGATAATTTAACTCATTGTTTGATATCCATTGATTTCATTTCTATTAGATAATTTAGTTTAATTTAGGTAATTTGGTTAAATCAATTCACCTCGAAATTGTGCGGTTAGATAGTCGGTTTGAGGTTAGTATTAGTACTTGTAGATCCCTGAGGGAACGATATCCGTGCTTAAACTCTATACTACTGTAATCGATAGGTGCAGTTGCCTAATTGATCAAAAGGAAGAGTCGGAGTAAAAAGGATTTTAATTTGTATGATTGCGATTTCAATCAACACAATTTATCAGTTTATTTTTATTATTCAATATGAATTCCATTGCACCTATTCATTTAAATTGTTTTTATGCAATCCACACCATAATGTTCTAAATCATCTCTGTGGGAAACATGATGAAGCCATAATTCAACTAAAATGATCATTGTATTCATGTTATAGAACATATAGATATGTGGATTTTTCATATGAGAAGTCCTACTATGAATTGTATTTTGTAATTGAAATCAATGCATAGGAATCTAAACGACTTGAAAGAGAAATTTAGGATTTATTAGGAATTCCCAAGTAAGATTTAATAATTTATGCGGAAGCGGCGTTATTTAATTTTATTAGAAATTGACCTAAGTGTTTCATGTAATATTTTTATTAAATTTTTCACCCAGGGATTAAGAGAAATTAGTTTAAAGATATTAGGCAATCATATAATTGGGAAATTTATGATCGTAAATTAGAATTCTCCATTGATTTTAATTAACGGGAGCTATTAAATTAAATTGGGGTTATGATACTTTAAAACTTGAAAAATGATTAAGGTTTTGTCAATTTCTTATGAAAATCCATATAGCTATAAGTTATTATAACATGAAGGCAATATGATTAGTAAAAATTAGGGTGGATTCTATCTTCCCACCATCCATTTATCCTTTTTCAACACAATTCTCTTTTTGCACATTTAGTATAATTCATTCACATTTTATTCTCATCAAATATCATTGCCTAAATAATAGTAGAAATTGATATAGGTCTATTACTTAATTAATCTTCGTAGTTCGACACTCTTCTCTCACTATATTGCTTGATCCGATCCGGTATACTTGCCGGTATTTATTTACACTTATTTTATATCTCTTTTTGCGTGGATCAGATATTTAGAGAGATTAGAATATTTTTTTAAGCCGACAAAGTTAGAGACATATTTGGTTTGTTTTTGTTTTATTTGTTGGTTTATAACTTATGTTATTTAGTTACTTACTTAGTTACATGTGGATAAGGATAGATTAGGCAACTTAGGGTTTTTCCATATTGTTGTTGTATGCTATATAAGCCTTACTAAGGGAGACCGGCTGAGACATCTTATGATTGAGTTAATATGCAATTTCGTGAATTATGAAATATCCCCTTTTTGGTTCTTTTGCAAAAGAACTCTTCTATAGGAATTCTCAATCGAATTGCTTAAAAAACCCTTTGATAGCTTAGGTTTCAATCAACAAGTGTCATTGGGGTCTAGTTATGCAACACTTATTCAAGACGATCTTCGGGGTAATTGAATCCAATAGCGACTTTGGGATTATAGGTTTAACATACCTAGAGTTTCACGCATCACATTCCATATAAGTTCATCAATGAAGTTGAAATCTACCATTACTCCTTTACTAAAGATAGTTTGGAAAAATGGTTTAAAAAACTAGCACCAACAATGTAGGATTATCTTGATAGGATGTTTAGCCCAATTATGTCTCTTGTGAAGGTTAAACTCCATTAGCCCATTATTGAAACTCTCATTCATTTCTAGGACCTAGATTGTTATGTTTTTTTGTATTAGCTCACTGATGATGAGTCTTACCATCGAAGAATTCACCTAGTTGCTTAAAGCTTCACCAACCAAAGTAGGAATTGTCATTCCATATTTCAGGCTTCAACTAGAGAAGGGTTTGTTTAAGTTGTCGGGAATCAAGAAGTCTACATTAGCTCCACTCCTAGCTGGACCTAAGGGGAAACACCTTAAGCTAGAAAAGTCTTGGTGTGGTTTATGAACCCATTTAGATTCGGTCAATATATATTTTCTATGGAAATTTGGAGGATTAGCTTCAAAATAAGGTGTATGCTTTCATCTTAGCGGTATTTCAAATAGTTTTGTTCCCATATGGTTATGGTAACATTCATTTTAGAGTTGTTGAGTTAGTGCTTCAATTTTTAGAATGGAAGTCTTATGTACTAACCTTACTTGCAAAGAAGTTTAGGACACTAAGTTTTCTAAAGGAAAGGAGGCATGGGACCTTTAGGACGAATCCAACTATATTAATTGTTTGGTTTTCTACCACTTGAAGTTATTTAAAAAGAATCGTATCAGGGGATCTTTAGCTGGTGAAGTAGATCTTATTGATAGTGTTGCCCTTAAAATCAAAGTACCAAAAATGATCAAGGCAAATGAATGGGTAGATGTAATAAAAAAGGTTAAGCCAAATAACTTCATCGAAACAACAAGATATAGTAACTATATTAAAGCCATTTTAGGATGCAAGGATTATCCAAGAGTTCCCTCTCATTGGCATTATTGGATTTATTAGGTACTTCCCATTTTCTATAACTCGACAATTAGGCTTACTTCAAGACATTGCTTACATGGATTCACTTAAGCTTATCACTTTGGATTACTAGGATCTCGATATGTCTTTATCCATGTTAATAGGTCATCAAGAGAAAATAAAAAAGAAGTGAAGCAAAAAAAAAAAAAAATTAAGAAAATTGTAGATGTTAGAGAGCTACGAGGGAAAGTAGGCAAAAACCAGGTAAATAAGGTGTACTTTTGGATTTGTTGCTAAAGAATGGAGATATTTAGTAGCAATTGACTGAAAACAATCAACCTTTACAAAATTAATGACCAGATGAGTAACATGAAGAGCCTCCAATGCCTAACTTGGAAGAAGATGAATCCAAGAATAACATGATATCAATGAAAAATTAGGAGGAAGAGTAAAAAGACTTAGAACAAAAATTATTTTAGAAAATTACCGAGAAGATGTAGGGATTCATAGGCCTAAATGGTTTAAAGAAAGTGGGTTTAGTCAACATTCAAGCTATATATGATGGAAAATACCTTGAAAATTTCCAAGTTCTAAAATTTGAAAGTACAAAAGGATTAGATGTGATGTGCTTCAATTGTAATTGTAATATATATAAAGGATGACACAATAAGGAACCAAATTCCTATCAAATCGGGCGTGACCCTAAATTGAAAATGGAACCCTAATTGGCGTGTTCAAGAACACATACATAATTCCAATTACACACTAGAAATAATTGAAAGCAACTGATGTGCTTAAATCCACTTGGAAGCACAATAAAAAAGACTCAAGAAAACAATCTCAAATCAATCATAAAACCGGTCCACCTAGTAAGCAATTCTCATGACACCTTTGAAGGTTTTGATGGAAAATGTTGTTCAAATGATTTAATTGTAATCTCTATTGATAACATTAACCAAATAACCACAATAAGGATTGAAATTTCACGTGGAAATCAGATCAAAGAAAGCAATAAACCAATGAAATCCACTTTCCCTTTCAATCACTAGTTCATGCCAACAATAACAATGAAGTATGTAATCCAAGTGCTCAATGAAACAATCAATCTTACAAGATTGTTTTTCACGAAAAAATGAACCACAAATAGGTCCAAGAAAGATCCAAATCTACCTTAGATATGACTCACTAGAGAAGAAATGAACATATAACAAAATTGAATTGATATGACTCACAATTCGCCTTTGTCGCACTCGCCACAATTCCAATTCTTGGGTTGAAATTGATAAGAGTTTGGAACTAAGGAAAGAACCCTAATTCACATGTGAAATGTGCCTCTCAAATCTATAAAAATTAGCCTCCTCAAACCCTCTTCTAAGCAAGTATTTATACTTGCTACTCCTAGGGTTAGAAAGTGGTAAAAATTATAAGTTTGCCACTTTTAAGGTAGCTAGCCCTAAATGAAAATTATAAGGAAATAAAAGTGTCCCAAAATGATTACAACATAAATAGTCCATGCAAATGAAAAATATATAAAAGAAATTGGTCTTCAAGATACCGGTCTTCTATAGGATCCATTGGCCCAGCTCATCGCCGGTTTAGGTCGGTCTATGGATAACCCACAAGCTGAGTTTGAGGGAGTTTGTCCATTGCCCCATAAAATATGATAAGTGTACCTATTGGAAAACACAATACAATAATAATAGAAAAGAGGTTAATTTATAAATAATTCCGGGCTCGATCTACTCAAAATAGGCCCTCAACGCCAAGATGTGAAATCCTTTAGTTCTTGCCCTAATGATAGGTCTTGATGGATTTTTATTCCTATCATCTCCTCGGGCCTCAAAAAGATTTGTCCTCAAATTTGGTAGATCAAATGCAATGGAGACTTTGTTTTCTCCTAGCAATCTATCTGAAGAAGTATCTCAGCAGAATCCCAATATCTAAAATACTACAGGTGGTGATTGTTTTCTCTCCTCCATTTCCAAGATGTATCTATTCTGCAACACAAATAATGACCCATTATCCACTGAGGTGTCCCCTATCTCAACCCATTTCACTGATATTGTTTCTTCCTTTTCTAACTCATCCGTATGTTGCTGATCCTCATGGTCTTCTAATGGTTGGCCCAACTGCTCATTGCCTTCTAAGACCTCTGAAGGTGAACACAACTGACTCTGAACATTCTAGCCCTCTAATGATAGACTCATCTGACTCTGTTCCTCAGAATACTCCAATGGTTTATTCAACTGCTCGTGAACCACTAGTATCTCTGAAGGAGAACATAATTGACCCTGAACAGTTTGGTTCCCTGGTAGTCTGCTCCTAGTAACCTGGAATGAATAGGATTGTCTCTGTCTTTCCACTTTCAAGGCTAACTGTATAGCCTTATCAAGTGTACTATATCTCTAAAGCTCAACTACACAAGTTATCTCATACTTCAACCCAGATACAAAACGTGCTAGGGTTTGTTCAGGAGGTTCAACTGATCCACATCTGATTACTAGTGTCTCAAACTCCTATACGTAGTCATCCACTGTTTTACCCCCCTGTCTCGGTGTCTAGAGACGCATAAATAGCTCATGCCTGTAGTGTTTCGGTACAAACCTATTCCTCAAAACTCCTTTCATGTCTCTCCAAGCGTGTATTTCGGTTTCTCCATCCCTTCGCTTACTAATCACTGTATTCTTCCACCACAAAGCGGCATACCCTGTGAACTCTACGGTTGCGAGACGTACTCGAAAGTCTTCATCAATCTCATAACACTTGAAAAGACCCTCAACTTGGTCTTCCCAGTCTAGGTAATCATTGGTGGAACCCCTACCATCAAATGAAGGCATTTGTAGCTTCGCACACTCTAGTCCTCGAGGTGGTCTAAATTCCCTTTCCGGGTATGGATTAACCCTAAAATTATCATCTCTGTTTTCCCTAAGAGCATGATAATCTCCTTCTACTCTAGGTGGTGCCTGAAGGTTTACCATAGGTGGTGCTGGCAATTTCATCCTATCAATCCTTGTTGCTAATGTAGCAACAATTGTGGTAAGGTCCGGAAGTTGTTCATCTAGAGTTCTTCCATTTGTATTTCGACGACTTGGTCTGCTACCCACTTGGCTATTGGCCCCATTGCCAATGCCCCTATTCACACTATCATTTGACATGTTTGTGGATGCGATTTATTTGAAGTACAAATGTAATCTCAAATAATTGTAGTACACTCCCTTCACTTCACCACGTCACAATAACAAGTTTGGATAACAACACACACACTTGTACACTCACGGTGTAACAAGTCACCAATACAATAAATACTTCTTGTCACTTCAAGTAAAGTAGAATAAGTGAAGCACAAATAAATACTTCTAAGTTGTTAAGATATTGAATTCAACTAAGCAAGTGTTTTAAGTAATAATACTCAATAACTTTCACACTTAAATGCTTATATTTGAATTTCAAACTTCACTACTTAACTTCCTTAATTAGCTATGGTTCACACTCACACTTTATCTTAATGTGCAGCACCTTACTCCACACAACTCCACAAATTTACACCACCACACGCACCTCATCACGATGCACTCACTTCACCACAACACCAATTCACCACGTTGCAACACCTTCAATCAACATACACACATAACGCCACACATACATACCCTTCACTAATTTTACAAAAATACGACTCCACACACATATACCTTTTATACACGTTGCAGCACACACATACACACTCTTCCACACTTGTATTTCTCCACTTCTATACATGTTTCAAACCGTAACTCACAACAAAAGGCAACTTAAGTTCAAATTCAAAATGAGATCATTAATTGCAATATTCCACAAATGGTAAGGAGCCACTTTCACATTCAAATGAACACACAATTAAGTAATGACTTAATGTGTGTTTTGAAATTCAAATTGCTTCCTTAACTCACACCTCAAATCTGGAAATTGCACTTCACCAATTCAGAATTACACAATGGAAATCACGACAACAAACTTCACAACCTCCTTCACGCCACAACTAGTAACGGCAAGAACAAGGTAATTTTTCAAGCTCACACAATTGTTGAATTAACAACACTTCAATCCTTCCTTCCTTCCATGAAAAATTATTAATCACAAAATGATACAATAACCTTCCCAATCCAACTCCAACAAGCAGCAAATCAAAATTCCAACCAAGGTAATTTCGCAAGTCACAAACTACACAACACAATTGCAGTTCACAATTTGATTAACCCTAATTGAAGATGAATATCACAAAATCAAAGAATCATAAATCCCTTCTCTCAACATGTGCTCTGATACCAAAAAGATGATGTGCCTAAATCCACTTGGAAGCACAATAAAAAAGACTCCAGAAAACAATCTCAAATCAATCACAAAACCGGTCCACCTAGTAAGCAATTCTCGTGACACCTTTGAAGGTTTTGATGGAAAATGTTGTTCAAATGATTTAATTGTAATCTCTATTGATAACATTAACCAAATAACCACAATAAGGATTGAAATGTCATGTGGAAATCAGATCAAAGAAAGCAATAAACCAATGAAATCCACTTTCCCTTTCAATCACTAGTTCACGCCAACAATAACAATAAAGTATGTAATCCAAGTGCTCAATAAAACAATCAATCTTACAAGATTGTTGTTCACGAAAAAATAAACCACAAATAGGTCCAAGAAAGATCCAAATCTACCCTAGATATGACTCACTAGAGAAGAAATTAACATACAACAAAATTGAATTGATATGACTCACAATTCGCCTTCGTCGTACTCGCCACAATTCCAATTCTTGGGTTAAAATTGATAAGAGTTTGGAACTAAGGAAAGAACCCTAATTCACACGTGAAATGTGCCTCTCAAATCTGTAAAAATTAGCCTCCTCAAACCCTCTTCTAAGCAAGTATTTATACTTGCTACTCTTAGGGTTAGAAAGTGGTAAAAATTACAAGTTTGCTACTTTTAAGGTGGCTAGCCCTAAATGGAAATTACAAGGAAATAAAAGTGTCCCAAAATGATTACAACATAAATAGTCCATGCAAATGAAAAATATATAAAAGAAATTGGTCTTCAAGATGCCGGTCTTCTATAGGATCCATCGGCTCAGCTCATCGCCTATTCAGGTCGATCCATGGATAACCCACAAGCTGAGTCTGAGGGAGTTTGTTCATTGCCCTATAAAATATGATAAGTGTGCCTGTTAGGAAACAAAATACAATAATAATAGAAAAGAGGTTAATTTATAAATAATTTCGGGGTCGATTTGCTTAAAATGGGCCCTCAACGCCAAGATTTGAAATCCTTTAGTTCTTGCCCTAATGATAGGTCTTGTCAGATTTTTATTCCTATCGACAACTTAAGAATGATTGATATGATTCACAATAATCGTTAAGCCAAACTTGCCACAATTTCAAAATGAAATTGATAAGAGTGAATGCATGAAGAGGATGTTCTCCCATGGCATAAAGTCTAAAAAAAAATGTTAAAAAAGTCCCTTACAAACCCTACTTTATAAGTATTTATACTTGTTCTAATTAAGGAAAAATTTAATCAAAAGAAAATATAAATGAAAGCATCATATGTGGCTGGTTTCTTTTACCTCCATGGAGTAATGTAAGACAAGTTCTTCTTTTGATAAAAATGCAAATGAAATGAAGGTCAGCTCCACTTGTCTTTGTAGGTTCAATTTGGTTCATAATGGACCATGATCCAATCATAAACCAATTGCTATTGTGCTTAGTCGTCTTCTTGCAAAACCGGCAAAATGTACCTGCTATAATGTAAAGACAATTATTATAAGATAAATAAAGATAAAATGTGGATGTTTAGGCTCATTTGTTCAAATAAGCTTCCCACTGCTGGATCCAGAGGTTTGATTCCCATCAAGATGCCCTATGTTACACACTCGACTATACCTAAGGAAAATGGGAAAATATACAAAATTTGACTAACTAATGGTTTAAACATTTCAAGATAACTTAACTAGCTTAACCTTACTCTAATGCATATAATTGGACCAAAATGAAATCATCACATGGGATAAGTTGGTTTAGTCCTTTTAACATTAACATAAATTCAATATAGAAGTGGCCCCATCTATGATAGCCTTACAAAGTAAGAGTACGAAAAACAATGAGTGTCACCCCCCAAAAGGGGGCCTTATAGTTTTCACTAAAAGTTATCACACCTCATGTATACTAGTGATGTGAAAACCATCTTGTAAGTTAAAGGTTACAAGACTCTAAATAAATCTCTTTTAGTTATAATACATAAAACTAATTATTGTATAAAAATAACTAAAGAAACTAGTAATCCACAATCAATAGAACTGCAGAGAATCAGTATCCCCTACCAAATTGTTAAATTAGGTAGTCACAACTCTAAAGAAGTTTAAGTTCAGATAAGTTCAAAGGAAAATAGATTTTGAAAAGAAGGAATGTATAAGTTCCTTAATTTCTTATCACTCTATCTAAGTTTAGACCACCAATTACTCTATCCTATACTTGTTCCTCAATATCTGAGTTTGAAGATCTTATTGCTTGATTCCTAGCCCATTCCCGGCTTTAGATTTAACCTACAAAAGAGAAAGTGTTCCGGTGTAGGTTATGATAGCTTAGTAAGATAACCCTCCTATTAAACCGACAAGCAATAACAAGCAAGTTAATCAAACATATGCAATATATGATCAACCATATGAATGCAACAATATATGTGATATGTTGGATACCACATACAGTATGGATTTATCGCCCTTTATTACTTAGGTTGGGAAATTACAAACTACATTTCAACTTTAGGAACTAGTGAACCTAGTCTTCCTTTTTGAGATCATTCATAAAGTCTATAAATATTTGTACTATATTTAAATAGACTAAGAAATTTGTATTTATATAATAATCCATGTGGTGTATAGATTGTGAAAGGCCCGTAAACTCAAAGCTAGGTCTTAGATAGATGGTTACATTTCCTAGTTCTACTTAGTTCCTAAAGGTTGAGACAAGGTATACACATGGAGTACACCTCCATGTGGCCTCTTTACACCAACATGTGATGCCAATAGCCTTCTTGCATACGAGGTTTTGTGATGCGTGATTCATTTTATTTATGGTCAAACAATATTAAGTTTAGTTATTTGATGACCACAACAATTTAGTATAGACACTTGCATTTTCTTAATTCTAAATGCAAGGAAAATTCACTAACAATTAGCTAAGTATGATTAATTTAGATTAGCAATCAATTCATAGTGAATGAATGCAATATATATCCCCATTACCCCATACACAAATCCAATTCATATATCATAATTACATGCAAGTGCACTAAATTATAAACATAAACATGGAATAGTAGCCTTTGGATTTACTGACTCAGACATTTCGACCTTAATCATAATAATCTAACAGTAGGTTTTCCTTAAAATATGTGTCACTTTGTAAGATAAACAATAATTCTATAAGTTTAGGTTGAATATCAACTTCAATTGGTTTTAGTAAATTTGTTGGTTTCCTCGGTTTTAAATGTGTTTAATGTTTAATCATAACATTTTTTATTTTAAGTCCATTTTTCATGTACTTATAGTCATTTTAAAGGTTTTCAAGTGTTCTTTCCATTTATGAAGTTATTTTGGTTGTTTGATCTATAGAAAATTAAGTTATGGTCAAAACAGTTTGGGTGTGCAATGTTTGGGTTCATTTTAGAGCTCTCTTTGCCAAATTGGATCTAATACTCTAAAAGATTTAATTCCAATCACTTGGAAATTTATTTGGGAATTTTATTAGGCATGAGAAGGTTCTATTTTTTTTTTTTAAATTCTAGAATTTTTGTCCAAGAATTTTAGGGTTTTCAAGGGAATTTTTCCAACAACCTAGATGGTTACAGAACTCGGTTTGGATGACGATCTAAATCACTCATGTTTTACCTTTATTTCTTTTATCTAATAAATATTTGAGTAATAATCTTATAGGTACAATAATATTTCTCCATGGGATGCCAAATGATTTTCATTTGTTGATCGCAAAGGGACATCGTCATATTCTCATCTAATGACCCACTGAATTGACATCGCCTCGATGCATTGGCTCTTTGAGGATTCTTATTATTTTTGTATTTGTAATTGTTTCTTTGGACTATTTAAGTTGTAATCTTTCTTTTGGGACAATTCCATTTTCTTGTAATTTTCTTTTAGGACTGGCCACCCTAAAAGTGGTATACATGTAATTTTGTGAACTTTTTAACCCTAAAGGTAGCAAGTATAAATACTTGCTTAAGTAAGGTTTTGAGAGGGAGCCAAAATTTTCAGAAATAGAACACATTTCACATGTGAGGTTAAGGTTTTTCCTAAAATCCAAGTTGCTCTTATCAATTTTGAATACCAAGAATTGAAATTGTGGTAAGTTGCAACAAAGAGAAATTGTGAGTAATATCAATTCCTTTTTGTTGTATTTCCTTTTCATCATTAGTGAGTTATATCTAAGGTTGATTAGGATTGTTCTTGGTCAGATTTTGATTTCATTTGAAATTTTTCTATCATGTTATAAAATTGATTGGTTTTGACATTAGTTCTAACCATCAAATTTGCTTCATTTTGTGGTGTGGATCACCTTGTTGGGAAGGACGAATACAACCTTGTTTTTTATTATTGAAGATTTGTAATCTCTTGGTATTTTAAGTTGATTTAGTGATTCAATTGAGGATTTCATCATTGTGATTTACAATGATATCCCTAAATTTGATTTACATAAGGCCTCTTCAAAATTAAACATGAACAACTCGTTAAATGGTGGTTTCTTACAATTCTTGATCCTAATCTTGGGTTTACTTTTACAACTTATATCCTATGCTACATTCTAAACATAAAAAAAAGGTGAGATAGCTTATTCTATCATGATCAAAAAAAATATTACATGAAAAAAAAATTACAAGAAAGAGTTGGAATCCTACGCTTAAATGTAACTTGGGAAGGCTCCAATCTTCACCTTCTTGCTCCCTCGTAGTGTGGACTTTTATTCTGATTTTCCTAACGTCTTTGGCTCCTTGAATGATCTTCTAAATGGTGTAGAAAATATCTAGAAATGATCTTGGGTTAGCATTATTTGATGCTTGGTTGTTCTCATTGAACTAAGGTGTTTGGTTGTGGAGGAGGGTGTTACGGTTTGGAGTGATTTTGCTCTAATTTTTGAGTGAGTGTTAGACAATGTTTTAGGAGTGTAAACTGTTGGGGAAAAATTTAAAAGGATGGTGTCCATTTCCACATGCGGATGGGTGAGTTTTATGGAAGTTTAGGTAGCTTGTTTAGGTGGTCTTCTACATAGGTCAAAGAATGTGTTTATTGAGTAATGTCTTTGCATGTTGGTTAAAAGGATGGGCTAGTCAAATCACCATGCTTCATCTGCAAATGGGGTTAGTTATACCAAAATTTAGGCCATCTTATGTCATTTGCTAATTCCCTAAATGTACATGCAATGATTGGAATCAAGTTGTGTTAATGTTCTAGTCCTCTGCTTGGCTGACATGAAAAGAGGATGGAATGGGTCAATTTTTCTAACTTGTTTCCTTGTAAATGAATGAGGACTAAATAGGATTGAGTTAAGGGATTTTTCAAAAGTCAATTAGGCCTTTATTTTAAGCATTTGGTGTATGCAATTTAGCCTTTTTATCCCTCTTTCATTATGCCACTAGTGGGGTTGTTTTGGGGATTATTTTTCCAAGTCTTGCTTTGCCTAATTTGATATGCAATTTAGCCTTTTTGTCCCTCTTTCATCATGCCACTAGTGGGGTTGTTTTGGGGATTATTTTTCCAAGTCTTGCTTTAACCTAATTTGATTAATTAGTGGGTTAGTTTTAATTAAATTACTAGGCCTTTTATGTTGATTAGGGGATAAGTTATCATTATTTAGATTTCAGTTTCGTTTAGGTTAAATTTTGGGTTTTTTGAGCTTGAGTTTAACTTTGACAGTTCCTACTTATGACCTTAGAGTTTGTTAATCTGTTTAGGTTTTCAATTTATTATTATTGTTATTATTATTATTTTGGTTTTGGATTTAAGTTTGGAGTTTAATTTATCATTTTTAGGGTTTACTATTAAAATTGGGCTTTGAATTGTTGATTTAGGGTTTACAAGTCCATATAGGGTTCTAAATTCCAATTTTAAGGTTTAGATTTTATTTTATTTTGTTTATGGCACCAAATATTATTTTACATTTTAGGGATCAATTTATGATTTTTGTATAATATTTTGGGGTTATTGAACTTAGTCCTTAGGTATAGGGTTAAATATTGTATTGATTCTTAAAAATGTCGTAGAAATTTCCTCTAGCAATTTATACCCCATTTTAGAATTTTGTGGGGTTTACGAATGGAGCTTTTTGGGCATGGACCCCCAAGGCTCATCTTAGCCCATTTAAACCTTCATCAGGGCTCCATAAGCCTAGGCTAACCTCTTAAAAACCACTTCAACACAAAAGTACCCAAATTCAATCCACATGTTCAAACTTTCAGTTAGATTCAGTCTTACACATCCTTAAAATGGATGAGTTTGAAGGCATGATATAGATAAGGAAATGAGCTATTCAAAGATACACCCTTCATAATATCTAAAGAGGATCTTAGGCATTAATTCACTTTTTGTATGTAGATTGCCTTAAATCCCTATAAATAAGGATTTGGGTCTACCGAGTAATAGACTTTTTTTACACTTCACTCTCTTAACTACACATTATCAATCACTTATGATGTTGGAGTAAGCTCCAGTAGCCTCCATAGTCTAATTTCCTTCTCTTTTGCAAGTGATCTAACCACCTTTAGAAATCTAGCATGGCACTAGTACATCTTTAATGAATATTACACGTTAGTAAGTAGGAATTAAACAATCTCTATCCAACAATTTTGCTTCAAATAGTAGAATTTCCAATTAGGCATTAAACTAATGTTGCAATTTAGCCCAATTTTGCTCATTGAAATGTGTCAACACAACTTTGAGTAGCAAGTGTGCAAAAAGATGCTAAAATACATTAGGGGCTTCTATTTTCCTTTGTAGCCATGAACTTGCTACCATGAGAATCCTTAAGGCCAACAACTGTAGCTTAACATCAAAATTAGTAAGACAAACAAATAAAAAAAGTTAGGTGTTCATCTGGTGGATCTTATTCAATGCATAAGACAATTAAAAATAAATAAATACATTAAATCTCTTCCCTATAATTCAAGAAAAAAAGGTTAAAGAAAGAAAAGAGAACAATTACCCTATCAAGAAAATAAGGAAAAATAAAAGAAAAAAAATAGTTGGTATGTCACCTTAGTCCTATTTAGACCAAACAAAGGAAAAATGTCACATCCATAGCAAAATTGGATGTTAAAATAGCAAATTTGCAACTATGGAATTTTAATTTAATCTACTATTAGTTACTTGATACTCTAAATGTATAGAATTTGATTAACCAACTCAACTTCAACAGTGTCTCATCCAAATGTCAAAACCAACATCAATTTGAAAGAGGTGCAAATTAAGTGGTTGTGTAGAAGGATAAAAGGAAATGACAATTACTACAAAGCATAATTGAACAATGTGCATAAAAAAATTAGGTAACCTATCCTTTTTCAAGCTTCAAAAGGCATGTAGCATGCTACTAACCTTGACACATTAAAGTCGAAAAAAGAAGTTCAAGCCTAATATTGAATTATATATTTATCTCTACAAAAATGGAATAAAGTGGGAAGATAAGTGCCTGAGGTTCCACCCCCGCAAAACACATTCATAATTTCTTTAGGGGTTCTATTCTCAAAAGTTCTAAGAAAAGTTAATATTATCTAGCAAAACTACCTTAGAAGGCATGGCAACCAATATATTGTCCACTAAAATTGGAAAAGGTAACTGCAAAATGAAAACATGATCAAGTGATGATAAAAAGGAAGTAAGGCAAAACAACTTAAGAGAAATATTAGAGATCACCAGATGAAAATTTATGTTTTCTTATGTTTACAATATAACATGTATAGGTCAACATTACAAATTCATAATTGTTAAGGACAAGCTTTAGAGTTGAGTCAACAAATTTATACATAACATACTATTATCTATACCATAGTAGTAAGACAATTCATTTGAGCAAGACTCCATCCAAATGTCAAATGTATATTATACAGGATCGATTTACTAATGAATTATAAGAGTGAAGGACCACAAGTCTAAGCTGATAATAGTTGAGACCAATAGTAACTCAACATAAAAATTAGTAAGAGGACCATACAAAATAAGTTGACCATCAAATTGAATCATTCTGTTTTACACTTGAAACAATATAAAAAATAAAAGAGCTCTTACATTTTATTCAAGAAACCAAGTGATAGGAATCAAAATCCGACAAGACCTATCATTAGGGCAAGAACTAAAGGAATTCGAATTTTGGCGATTAGGGTTCATTATGAGCTGATCGACCCCGGAATTATTTATAAATTAACCTCTTTTCTATTATTCTTATATTGTGTTTTCTGACAGGCACACTTATCATATTTTATAGGGCAATGGACAAACTCCCTCAGACTCAGCTTGTGGTTTATCCATGGACCGACCTGATCCGACGGTGAGTTGGGCCGACGAATCCTATAGAAGACTGGCATCTTGAAGACCAATTTCTTTTATATATTTTTCATTTGCATGGACTATTTATGTTGTAATCATTGTGGAACACTTTTATTTTGATTGTAATTTTCATTTAGGACTAGCCACCTTAAAAGTGGCAAACTTGTAATTTTTTGACCATTTTCTAACCCTAGGAGTAGCAAGTATAAATACTTGCTTAAAGTGGGGTTTGAAGAGGCCATTTTTGTAGATCATACACTAGCACTTCACGTGTGAGAATTAGGGTTCATAATAGTTCTAATCCTCTTATCAATTTCAACCCAAGAATTGGAATTGTGACGAGTGCAATAAGGGGAAATTGTGAGTCATATCGATTTCTTTCTTTATTGTTTTTCATTTCTTCTCTAGTGAGTCATATCTAGGGGGGATTTGAAGTTTCTTGGACATATTTGTGATTGTATTTCGTGAACAATTGCCTTTTAAGATTGATTGTTCTTTTAGTACTTGAATTCAATATCCTTTTATTATTGGCGTGCATTGGAATTGAAGGAAGAGTGGAAATCACGGTTTTGATCAATCCTTTGATGAGATCTATGATGGGAGCTAAGCCAGAAGATGGAATGTGAATCCTCTTGAAGTGCCACCTGGACCGATCACAAGAAATCGAGCGAAACGATTCAAGGAAGCACTTAACGGGTTGATAATGGATGTCCACAAAGCTGGAAAGGATTGGAGCAATCACGAAGTTGGAAAGGATTGGAACAACCATAGGAATGCCCTTGCTTTTGTATAAGTCATAACGGATATGGGATGAAGAGGGCGTGTCTTTACAAGGCACGGCCGTGTAGGAGTCTTAAGGTTACACAGAATCATACACGATCATATACCCGGCTAAAAGGCACGGCCGTATATGGAGTCAAGAAAGTCCACAGAAAGATACACGTCTAGAAGTACACGGCCGTGTATATTTTCAACATCGGCTCAAGGCCGCTCTAAGGCCGCTGGCCTACATGTTTGTTTTGTTGATTTTTATGCAACTTATCTAAGTTATGTCGTTTTGGGCTTTATTGTACGAATTATAAACCCTAATATAAAGCTCCTAGGGTTAGAATATAGATTTACAACATTGAAAGTTTGAAAACACTTTGAGAGAATTCCTTCTCTTGGTTCTTTAAAGAACTAACCTAGAACTTATCGGATTTTATTTCCGTGGCGTTCATTCCGACTTATCAATCGGTGTTTCATCTCGATTGTGGCGTCTTCATATTATACCAAGGTTCTTATCTCGCTTATAGACAACGGGTCACGGTTTCCACTTGAGGGTGTTTCCATCTTAGGTAACAAATTCCGAATGTATTGGTATTGGGTTTCGTCACACATTTGATACGCTCAGAACGTATATATAAAATGGGAGCGTAAATTGCAGCAAGTGCACTGGTCGTATCAAGTAATAGAGTGGTGAAAAGTAAGATTGTCGATCCTTGAGGAACCAATAGAGTACTAGACCTATGGCAATTCTTATCAATATCTAGGAGATTAAAGAGGGGCTTTGAAATGTCTAAGCTAAAAATTTAACTTAAAGCAAACAAGGAGAATTTATGAAGAATCTATCAATTATGAACGCGGGAAATTAAAATTCACCCTAGATCCATTAATTAAACTGCTACCATGTTATATCAACTAGTGGTTATAAGGTTATTCAAGTGAGTTTAGAAAATCCTTTTTAAGGATGTTAACCTTAAATCAATTAGTCGGCTTCCGCGTCTCCAATTAACCAAGGAATCAAAATTATGTTCAACACCTCCCGATGTTACAAACAACTAATGCCCTAAATCAATTACCCTAATCCTTTAGTGATTAATTAACAGAAACATTGCATTGAGCCTACCATAAACTCTAATTAAACCAATTATCTCAACTCCCTATTGATAATCAATCTAATTAAGAATTCCTAACAAATCCTAATCAACTCCCGTATCAAAAGGATTTCTAACAATTATAATCAAAGACCAATATAATTGAAATCAAAGGAATTGCAATCATGAATAATCCTAATAATTCCTAATCATATAACATGGCTACAATTATCCTTTTAACATTCTAGGGTTTCATCCAATTTCCCAAGGAAAAGCTTAGCAATTCATGGAGATAAAGACATGATTATGATTCAAGGAGATTCGTGTAAAAGAAATCATATTCAATGGTTGGATCAAATGCTTGAATTGCATATCAGAAATGAAGTTCAGAAATCACCAATTCAACAATACAAATAATACCTTAATTGAAAGGAACTCCACAAATCCTTCACAAAGGATGATAATCTCCACGAAGATCACAAAGTTTTCTCCAAGATTTGATCTCCACAATTATCCCTTAAAGCTAGGTTAAACTACTCTAAGAACACTAAAATTTGACAAAAGTTCCTCTCTAAATCGACATAAGACCTATATATATGCAAGGGGAGCGAGAAATGCAATTAAAACAAGAACGGCCCAAAGGGCCGGCAACCTTCTTTTAAGCCGCCATAAAGGCCGGCGCCTTCCTTTAAGCCGGCCATAAAGGCCGGCGGTTTTTAATCTCTCATTTGCCATCCTTCAATCTTTTCATGCTTCAATTTGTATGCAATCTCTCCAAATTGATTAAGCTTTGAACTCAAAGTCCTTCAACACTGAAATATAAAAATAAACATGATTAGGTACCATTTCCTTGTGATTTCTCTAAATCAATAATGAATACTTGCAAATTGCTTAATGAATTATGAGTAAAATATGCCTTTATCAACTCCCCTACATTAAACTTTTGCCTGTCCTCAAGCAAAAAAAAACCAAAAGAAATCTATTCTAGAAAGTACAATTTTTTTTTTTTTATCATACAAACTTGAACATCTGTTATCTCTACTTCTAACTCACTACTTTGTGATGCCCACCACTCAAACCAAACTGGGAATATGTGATTAGAGTACTATACTCAAAATTAACCAACTAATCTAGAGAAAAAAACTTTAATCCAAGCGTTTAACCTAAGAATTCTTATTCCAAAAGTAGATATTCAGTCCTAAAGGAAAAACACCCATTTTAAACTTCACTGGCAATTAGCAAGCTATGATCCTTTACATCACTTCTTTAAACAAGTCAACATAAAATGAAAGCATATGGTATCAAATTTCCTTTCCTAGATTTTTCCCTTTTAAAATTTTAAGTCCTGTAGTTTGTTGATGAGCATTCATAAAACTCTACTTCTTCTTTTTTCTTTTTTTCTTTTTTTTCTTTTTTTCTTTATTTTTTTACTATAAAATAAGTTCGTGTATTGAACTTTTGCTTCTCCGCCCTTATCGCTATAGTGAATCATGATTCGGCACATCCCGGCTCATCACCCAAGTGACCAGGTTTTAAAGGGACCCCATCGAACTCTCCCTCACTCTAGCATTCAAGTTTGGATACTCTTAACTCAATTACCTGAGTCATTGGAGTAATGCAACTTATTTCATTTGAATGCTATACAGAATTAAGACTTTTTTATAAGGGATCACTAAGTGAGGGTTTCCCCTTTCCTCTTTTATTAGATGTTGAAAAGCTTTCAAAGCAACTTTCAAGAAGACACACTAGCTAGAAAAGAGACCCAAGTAGACCTGTTTATCTTTCACAAGAGGACTCAATAGACTCTTAAACTTCAAATTATAAGGCTAAAAACTAGGTAAATTTGATTTCTAAAGATTTTATTTATTAATTTTAACTAAGTACAAGAATCGCAACAGTGGTGAGTAGGGCATAATAATGAGTTATTATTTTTAATAAATCATAAAACAGATGCAACAGGCTTTATTTTTTATTTATTTTATTTTTTTATTTTTTGTTAATCTCTAGATTTCCATCAAAAGTTTTGAAAAAAATTGGCCTAAAAATTGTCAGATACTCAGGGACAAATACAGTTTTAAGATAATGGAAGAGTATGATCATCAAAGCACAGAACAGGCAATACTCATCTCAACTTTAATACCTACATTCCCTTCCCCACACTTAAGAATAGACAGTATCCACACTGTCTCACATCAATGCAAATAACAAAATAGGGAAAGGGAAAAAAGAAAAAAGGAACTAGTACTCCCCTGGTATAACATGTAGAAGCCATATTTAAATTCCATCAAAGTTGAACTTGGAGAGATTGGTCCTTGTGAACATTCACCTTGCATTTTCCTAAAAACAATTAAAAGAAAACCAAAAAAAACAAAATAAAGTAAACATAAATATGGGCTGCCTCCCATAGAGCGCTTGTTTTATCATCAGCCTGACTATCAGGGGTTTTTCATCTCAGCTTAAATCAAAGGGGTTTAAACAACTCCTTCAATACCATCATCTTCAGATTTGGTTCCAAGCTTCCTTCCATGGTTATGGTGCCCTTCTTTTCGCTTCCCCCAATGTTTTTTTAGGTGGATTCAATAAACTTACCTGCCGGTGTCTGCCCTGACACCCCAAAAGATTTCCCTAGTTCACCCAAATGGCCTTGAATTGCTGCTGCAATTCTCTTGTCAAGGCGCGGATTAATGTGAGGCCTGGATTTCCTGAATTCAAAACCCAAAAATCAAACAATTGATTAGAAAAGACATTAGGTTCAATGTCTGCATAGCATTAGTGTCGGCACTGGTAGCTTCTCATAGTGTTCTTCTTCTCAAAAGCAATAACATTTTCAGTCTGGGGTACTTGCTTACACCTTTGTTTTCTTGCTCTCCTCACCCCCCAATCATCTATCTCATTCAAGACACTTCAAGAATGGTTTGCCCCCACATCTTTCCCCCAACATTGTTAGTAATTTCCCCCTGCAAAAGTTGAATACATTGCTTTCTCATAGACAAAAAAAGGATCTAAAACAAATGTTCCTTATCAGTCTCGGGGTGAGTTTCCTTGTCCTAAATAATTAACTTGCCCGGGGGCTAGAAGGGCTCCAAATAAAGGGGAAGCCTCATCTTTTCCACATCCAGTATAAAAAACCCACTGGAAATAAATTTTTCGCCTTTTGACAAGAATCCTCCACTGTACCCGGGGAAAACCCTTTGGGCTCTTTCAGCTAGCCACATGTTGGGTCTCCTCTTGCTTTTTTGTGGTTTTCCAAGCTTCCTAAAAAATAAAAGGGGTTAAATTAATATTTTGCACCAAATCAAAAAAACATTCTCAAAATCAATATTCCAATGGTGCAAGGGATATTGAAACTTCCCGATCTTTTGTTTCGGGGTTCTGAGTAGATTTTTCTCTATATGCAACTCTCCCAGAACATTACTTTCTCAACCTCCATGGATCTTTTTAGAGAGCAGCTTTTTCAAAATTTTGGCATAAGAGGGGAAATTTTTCAAGGCCCTAAGAGGGGTTTAAATTGATTTGAACCCTTTAAAAAGTCACAAAACCTGGCAAACTAGGTTTCCCAACCCCTCGTTTTATCTTCCGGGGAAGGGGTAGTGGAACATAAGGCTGCACAGGGGGTTTTGGGGTGTGATTCCTCCTCCTCTGCTTCCTTTCCGGGTCTTTTTTCTTTAATTTTTTACCCCCTTTTCAATTTTTCACCTCCTTACCCCCCTTACATGAGGATTGACATATGGGTTCTCCCCAGTTTTGCTGGGCAAAGACCCGGGGTCTAGTTTTTCTGTGGCATTTGACCACGACCCTCTAATTTTTCTAAAGAACTTTTTGGTTTTTTCGGAGGGGGCCTCTTTTGCATGTACTTCATCTCTTCCATCTATGGGTTTTGTTGAAATGGCTTCTGAGCAAGGCTTTTTTGGGAAATCCGGGGGGGGTTTAAGTTCTTGATTTTCTTCCTCCCTGAGAATTTGGATGATTGGCCACCCGGGTTTTAAGTAAACGAATATGGGGCCCTTTGGCCTCTCGGAAGTTCCTATAAAGTTTCCCGCCCCCCCAATGGGGTGAGACTTTCCGCCATCCCACTAGCTGATGAGGTCCAAGCAAATTTTCAAACAAAAGATGGATTCATTTAAAAAATTTTAAGGGCGGTCTACTTCCTAAGTTGGGGCAGCTACTGAGCAGTCAACGAGCCATACAAAATTGCATTCATTGAAGCTCTCTTTACCACTTCTCTCATTTTCCAAAATTTGTGAAACCATCTCTTTATCAAAAAAACTGGCCTCTAATAAGTTTTTCCCCCTTGTGCACCCCCCCCTGCCATCCCAAAACCTCAATGCTCATCCAGACTAAGTAAAAATCTCAAAAGGGGGTTATTTTTAAACCTGAGGGGCTTTTTTGTTCTTTTTTTAATTCTCCCATGCCCATAAATGATTCCCACTAAACTTTCAAAATGTGAACACTTCTTTTTTTGGAGTCCTAGCGGTGGGGGAAAACTCCTCAAAACTTGTTGATAGGTTTTCCCCGGTAGTGAAAGTCCCGGGGGAAGAAAAAACCAAGCTTCCCTTTTCCCTAAAAAAAAGGGGAAAAACTGTAGTCTTTGGGGCCAGGGCACCTTTGCTTTCATGTTGGGTATTGAAAAACCCGCAAAAAGATCATTAGGGCCCCCTTTGAATACCCTCCAAACTACTCGATTCACCCCTTTTAATGATGCCGGTTTAACTCAAAATTTTTGGCTTTAAGTTGTCTAACAATGGGTTTTCCGAATTAGGAACAGAGAAATCTTAATGCTCGCTAAAACCTGAATCTACTTATCCTCATTTTCCATCTCTTTACTTTTTTTTCTATACTTGTTTCTCTTTAATCTGGGTGAGTACGCACAATTCAATATCAAAGGGGGGAAAATCACACTCCCACTCTTCCATGTAACACTTGCAAGAGACCAAAAACCAAGAAAAGTAAAATTCCCTAACTCCAAAAAAATTTTCAAATAATTCTATTGTTCCCCGGGGAAAGGGCCAAAACTTTTTACGCTCAAACTTAAAAAAAATGGGGGTAAATGCAGCAAGTGCCTGGCGTATCAAGTAATAGAGTGGTGAAAAGTAAGAAAGCATCCCCCCAGGGAACCAATAGAGTACTAGCCCCATGCAATTCTTTTAAATTAGGAGATTAAAAAGGGGTTTTTAAATGTCTAAGCAAAAAATTAAAACTTAAAGAAACAAGGAGAATTTTATGAAGAATCTATCATTTAAACCCGGGGGAAAAAAAAAATTCACCCAAATTTTCCTTAAATTTTAAAAGCTCCCCTTTTTATATCAACTAGGGGTTTAAAAAAGGTTTTCAAGTGAGTTTAGAAATCCTTTTTAAGGATTTTAACCTTAAATAAATTAGTCGGTTTCCGGCCCCCCAAAATTTAAACCCAAAGGAAAACAAAAAAATTTTTTCATACACCCCCCCTTTTTACAAAAATTTAATGCCCAAAAAACAATTAACCCAAAACCCTTTTGTGTTTAAATTTTTAAAAAAAACATTGCATTGCACCTACCAAAAACCCTCTAATTAAACCAATTATCTCAACTCCCGTTTTTATAATCAATCAATTAAGAATTCCTAACAAACCCCCAACAACTCCCGTATAAAAAGGATTTCAACAATTTTAACAAAGCCCCAATTATAATTGAAAAAAAAAGGGAAAATTTAAAACATGAAAAATCCAAAAAATTCCAAAATTTATAACAGGGGTAAAATTTTCCCTTTTTTAAAATTTTCCTAGGGTTTCACCCAAAATTTCCCGAGGAAAAGTTTTTGCAATTCATGGGGTAAAGACATTTTTTGATTCAAGGAGTTTCCCCTGTAAAAGAAATCAATTCAAGGGTTTTGATCAAAAGTTGAATTCATATAGAAATAATTTTCAAAATCCCCAAAATTTAAAAAATACAAAAATCCCTTTAAAATTAAAAAAAACCCCCAAAAACCTTCAAAAAGGGGTGATAATCTCCCCGAAGATCACAAAGTTTTTTCCAAAAATTTGATCCCACAATTCTCCCTTAAAACGGGTTTAAAAAATACTCTAAAAACACAAAAATTTTTACAAAATTTCCCCTTTTCTAAATCGACATAAACCTTATATATCAAGGGGAGGGGAGAAAATGCAATTAAAAACAAAAAAGGGCCAAGGCCGGAACCCTTTCCCTTTTTAACCCGGGGCCCAAAAAAGGCCCGGGGGGCCCGGCTTTTAAGGGCCCGGGGCCCTAAAGGCGGCGGTTTTAAATCTCCATTTGAAACCCTTTCCCAAAATTTTTATTTTAAATTTTTTTGCAATCCCCAAAAATTTTTTTAAAATTTTAAAATCAAAGTCCTTCAACACGAAATAAAAAATAAACATGATTAAGTACCATTTCCTTGATTCCTTTAAAATCAATAATGAAACTTGCAAATTGCTTAATGAATTTTTATAAAATATCCCTTTTTTAACTTTGGGGTTGTTTTTTCAGTTGGGGAATTTTTATCAAACCGATTTTGTATCAGTTTGGAAATAAAGGCCCAAAACTTTGCTCTTTTGGGGATCAAGGGGGGTTTTTCAAACATCAGTTCGTTTTGAGGAAGGTAACATCAAAACCCTAACTCTAATCGTTCACATCAATTGTTAGAATTCAATTTAAATAGTATTAATTGTCTATTGAAAGTGTATTACCAACTATTCAATTTTTTTTACAAAAAAAAAAAAGAAAATCACGACACAAAAAAAAAAGCATGATCAAGAGCAACCCAAAAAAAGACAAAAAAAAAAAAATTCGGAAAGAAAAAAAAGGAAATTTACGAACCCTAGAGTTGTTTTCAATTCTACGGAAAAGGGGAAATTTGGGGTAGTTTTTGGGGTTTGTTCCAAGAGAATTGAGAAGAGGAAATTTGGGGAGTTTTATATCACATTGTTTGTGAAATACACGAGTGGGCTTTTGTGATAACATCATTTGAGCGAAACATGTAAGGGAGTGTAACGTGAGGTTTAATCATATATATATTTGTGTTAGTACTAAACTTTTCTGCAGGAACTATGTTGAGGCAACATTCTCTTGAAAGTGAGAGGGGAAGGTTTTTTATCCCAGGGTTTGTGATTGAGGCTTGAGGGGTGAGATTGAAGAGAATGTTTTAGGAGGGCTTGGGAAAAAATTCATGAGACGGTAGAGCAAAAACTAGAGTAATCTAAAAAAAAATTTTCCCAAAAAAACGTAAAGGGGAGAGTTGTTTTTAGAAGAGTCCCAAAGGGGGGGGAGAGGGGAAAAGTGGGGTGATGAATTTGATGAGCCTTCTATCGGGGGTTATAGAGGATATGGGGGGTCGAATAGAGGGAAATAGGGATTGGGAAGATAGGGGAGTAGGAATAGAGAGGATAATCAATTGAGTAGTATAAAAATGAAGATTCCCCTTTCCCAAAGGGGGGGAATGATCCCGGGCGACTTTAAAAAGGGGGAAGAAGTGGAGGGTGGTATTTGATTCCCTAACAAAAGTGGGAGAAAGAAAGTGAAACTTTCTGCCAATTTAATTTTTGGGGTTTTCCATAGTGGGGGGGGGATCAACTAATGTTTAATCGAATAAAGGGAAAGGCGAACCACCTATTGATCTGGGAAGAGTTTAAGAGAGTGATGAAAGGGAAACGGTTTTTTGCCTGCGTATTACTATCGTAAATTGCCCCAACCCAAAATTTCAAACTCTTTTAAAAAAGGGGGAAACCCAAATGGGATGAGTAATTCAAGGAATGGAAGTTTAAAGATGATCAGGGGGAATAAAGGAGGATAAGAGGGACCATGGCTAGGTTTTTTTACTGAATTTAATAGAGAAAAAATTTTTGCGTGATTGAAAAAGAAATTCAAAATGTTGTTAATTGCAGCATTTTTTTTAGAATTGGAAGATATGGCCATATGGCTATAAAGGGTTTAGAAACCCGCACAGGAGGAAAAAAAAGTAGTAATTTTCGGTTTTAATAGGGTTTCTGGTTTTTCCACCTGGGAAAACTAATCAATGGAAAAGGAAAAAAGCCTTCACCCACCAAAAACCCCCAAAGGGGAGCAGAGGCAACGGGTTCTACCCTAGTAACCAAGGTAAACCTGACTCTTTTTACTCCTAGAAATCGTGACATTAGATTTTTTTAAATTTCCAAGGTAGAGGCCATATTGCAGTCAATGCCAAATAGGCGTGTGATGATTCTGCATGATGAGGGGGAGTATGGACTGGGGGGGATAGTGAAGAAGATGATATCCCCTCCATTAGAGGATGCAAAGTGATGTTTGAGGAGCCTGCATAGGGATTTTTGTGGCAGAAAGTGAAGCGAGCTTTGAATGTGCAGGTAAAGGGGGAAGAAGAGGAGGTGCAAAGAGAGAATACTTTCATCCCTAGATGTTATCTAGGTGATCATATTTGCAGTTTGATTATTGATGGAGGAATTTTCACCAAGGTGGAAAGTAATTTTATTTTTTGAGGGGTTTAAAACTCAAAACTACTAAACACCTAGCCATAAAAATTGCGGGGTTGAATGATAGTGGTGAAAAGGGGAGTAAGCATGCCTTGTTTGGTTTTCGCATTGGTAGGTTGAGGATGAGGGTTATGCATGAAGTGCCAATGCAACGTGTCTGTTTTTTTGGGGAGACCATGGCAATTTGATGGGAAAGGGGTTTTTCATGATGGTTTTCTAACAAGGGTACGTTTTTTTCCCTAGGGGAAAATTTTTAAATTTTAAAACCCCTTTTCACCTAAAAAGGGGTATGGGGGTCTTGCACTACAAAAGTCTTTTTAAAACCCAAAAAGGGGGTAAAAAAAAAAAGGGGGGAAGAAAAAAGATAATAGAAAAAAAAGGGGAAAACAAAAGTCAAACTACAAGGAAAAAAAAGGGGAAGGCTAGAAAGAGTGTAAGACCAAGTTGAAGGGGGATCAATTTTGGGGTTTTTGAGTGAAAAGGAGGTAAACCTTGCAAAAGGAGAGTTGTGTGGCAAAAGCGAGTGTGGGGGGGGGAAAAGGGGGTTTTGTGCGAAGCAACCTAGTTGTTGGTTTTTTTAAGGAAACATTCTTAAACTAACCAACTATCTTCCTTTTTCCAAAGTGGGTTTTGTGCTAAGTGCAAAACTTTGAAGATGTTTCCCCCGAAGAGTTTCCCCAAAAGGGGCCCCCCGTTTCGGGGGAATGGCCCCAAAATTGATTTGTCCCCGGGGGGCATTGTTTCCCAAAAAAAAGCCAGTTTTAAAAGGGGCAACCCCGGGGGAGACAAAGGAACCCCCAAAGGGGCCAGGTCGAAAATTTAAAAGGAAAGGGGTAAGGGGAAACAGGCCCAAAAACGCATGCCAGTGATTTTGGTACCTAAAAAGGGGTGGGTCATGGAGTATGTGTGTTGACTACCGCGCCATCAACAACATCCGGTAAAAATCCACCCCTTCCTTGCTTAGATGAATGTTAATGAGTTACATGGGTCTGTGTCTTTTCCAAAATTGTTGAAAAGTGGGTATCACCAAATTTGAATGAAAAAGGTGAAAAAAGGAAAAACCCCCCTTTTAAAACGAAATAGGATTGTATGAGTGGTTAGAATTCCCTTTTGGGGTTTAACTAACGTCCCCCAGTATTTTTATAAATTTTTAATATGTTTTGAGGAATTTTTTGGGGAAATTTGGGGTTTTTTTTTTTTTGTGATATTTTTCTTTACAGCAAATTTTTTGGGAAAACCATATATCTCACTTGGGGGATTTTTTAAAAAGGGGCTTAAAAAAGGGGAAATTTTTAAAGAAACCTCAAAAATGCACTTTTGCACAGACAAACTTTTTTTTCTTTGGTTTTTTTTTTTAGTGCACGGGAAAAAAGGGGTTTTTTTAAAAAAAGTTCGTCAAACCCCAAAAAGGCCAGCCAACCATGAAATAATGTGCGGGTTTCCATGGACCCAGGGGACTTTTTCGGGGGTTTGTGAAGGATTTTTAAAACCTTTGAGCACCACTTTTCTGGGTAATTTAAAAAAAAAAGTGGGGTTTTAGATGGGGGGTAGAAAAAAGGGGCCCTTTTAACGTTAAAATAAACACTCAGGCCCATTACTTGCTTACCCCGATTTTCTAAAAAATTTTTAAATTGAGTGTGATCTTCGGGGTTAGGTATTGGACAGTGCTCATGCGGGGGGAGAAGAAAAATTTTCATTCTTAGCAGAAGCTAAGTGGGAAAAACCCTTTAAACCCCCTTTTTTTGACAAGGAGAAAAATGCGTTGGTTCCCCCTAGACCTTGGAAAACCCTTTTTTGGCCAAAAGTTTTTGTGACCCACCGTCATGAACCTTTTAAGTTTTAAAGGGGGGAACACAAGCTGAGCAAAAGGCTGCTCGTAGGGTGGATTTTTTCAAAACATTTCCCCTAGTCATTTCCCTAAAACAAGGAAAGAGAATGTCCCGGGTGATGCACTTTCTAAAGGCATACTCTTATCTTTACTCTTAGTTCTAGTTTTCTTTGGGTTTTACACATTAAAAGGGAAATTTTACATGCTGTCGAGATTTTTTTGAGGATATGTGCATTGGAGAAGAGTGGGCATGGAAAATTTTTTATAAACATAACCTTCTTGTTTACGGAGAGTAAACTATGCCCCAAATTTTTGTTCTTTAAAAAAATTTTAAAAGGGGGGGGAGTCTCAGGGGGGGGGTAAAATGGGCCCTTTTTGGAGTAGAAAAACCCCTTTGGGGGTTTTGGGGGGGAACACTTTTATTGGCCTCACATGAAACAGATGTTGGAGGATTTGTAGCGTTTTGTCTTTGTGTAAGCAAGAAAACCTAGAGCCCAAACCCAAAAAGGGTTTTTTAAATCCTACTTCCCATTCCCATGACCCTTGGGAAATTTTTTTCCATGGATTTTTTTTTAGGAAAACCCAGGTCTAGACTGGCGGTTTTTTTTTTTTGTAGTTGTGGATAGTTTCAAAAAAAAGCAATTTCATTCCTTGCCCAAAAAAGGATAAAAGCTTGAAATATTGCCAATTTGTTCTTTAGGGAAGTTGTGAGTTTACATGTTTTGCCTAAAAAAATCGTATCGGATAGAGATGCTAAGTTCTTGAGTTTTTTTGGGAAAAGACCTTTGGGCTAAGTTAGGAACTAAGTTATTTTTTTCTACATTTGTCATCTACAGACTGATGGTCAAACTGGGTAGTAAATGGGGTTTTTCTACTTTTTTGGCGCTGTAATTAAAAAAATATTAAAATTTGGGGGGGATTTTTGCCGAGTGAATTTCCCCAAAATTCTACGGGGCATTTGCACTAAGTTTACCCCTTTTTTAAATTGTATTTGGTTTTAATCCACAAACCCCTTTTTGGGTTATCCCTTTCCCTTTATTTTTTAGTATTTAATCAATGGAAAAAGAAAGCAGAATTTGTTAAAAAATTTTCCAAAATGAAAGGCAAGGCTAAACATTAAAGCAAAAACAAGCAGATGCAAAAAGCCAACAAAGGTCTTTTACTAGTTTTTTTTTTAAACCGGGGGGCTGGGTTTGGGTTCACATGCGCAAGAGCGTTTCCCCGTGCACGAGATCAAAAATATTTCCCCAGAGGGTGGCCATTTTTAAATTTTTTAAGCGAAAAAAAGAAATGCATACAAGATAGTTTTTTCCCCAGGTGGGATAAATTTGGTCCCTTTTTAAAGTTACGATCTGAGTCCTTTTTTTTGGGCGATTTTTTTGGGCAAACCCTTTTTTAAGAGGAGGGAATGATGAGATCCAGGGGGGGCTAAGCCGAAAAGGGAAAAGGGGCCCCCCTTTTTAAGTCCCCCCGGCCCCCAACAAAAAACGAGCGAACGATTAAAGGGAAAGCACTTAAGGGGGTTTAAAAAAGGGTGCCCAAAAAAACCAGAAAGGATTGGAGCAACCCATGAATTTGGGGAAAGGTTTTGGGAAAAAACTATGGGAATGCCCTTCCCTTTTTTAACAAGCAAAACCAATCGGGAAAAAAGGGGTTTTTTTAAAGGGGAACCCCTTGTGGGGTTTAAGGTTAACAAATCAACAGGGTTTTATATACACGGCAAAACAGGGCCCGTGTGAGTCAAAAAAATTACAGAAATTACCCAAAAGCCCGGGCCTGTTTTTTTTTAAACACGAAAAAAGGGCCAGCTCCAAGGCCCCCGGGGCCTTATGTCAACCCCCCCTATTTTTTTTTATTTTGTTGATTTTACGCAACTTATCTAATTTTAAGTCGTTTTGGCTTTTTTGTTATAAATTTAAAAAACCCCAAAAAAATAAAGCTCCTAGGGTTAGAATATAGATAAAACATTGAAATTTGAAAACTTTTTGAAAAAAATTCTTCCGGGTTCTTTAAAGAACTAACCTAAACTTTTTGGGAAATTTTATTTCCAGCGTTTTTCCGACTTATCAATGGGGGTTTTACCCCCATTGTGGCGCAACAATTATACCAAGGTTTTGTCTCGCTTATAGACAAAGGGTCGTGGGTTTTTCCCTTGAGGGTGTTTGGCATCTTTTTTAAAAAATTCCAAACGATTAGTATTGGGTTTCTTTACACATTTGGGGGGGGGTTTTTTATCAGTTAGGGGAAAAAGGTTTTAAACCCCAAAAACGTATCAGTTTTTGGGAAAAAGCCCCCAAAAAATTCGCATCACCCCTTTTTTTTTTGGGAAATTTACTGGACCTTTCATTTTTTGTCACTTGGGGAAGATTACCAAAAAAGGGTTGCAATTACTCTTTGAAATTCATTTTCCATCCCCAAATTTCCCCAAAAGGGGTTTTTTACGGGTTTTTGAACCCTTTGGGGGGGTTTTTTTGATTGATTTGTGAATTGTTTTTTTTAAATCATTTGATTTTGCTTGAACTTAGTTTTGTGCACATCATCCCCTTTTGGGGAAACAGAACTAGTTAAAAAAAGGGGTTTTGTGTTGGGGTTTTTTTTGTTTTTTCCCCTTTCAAAAAGGGTTCTTCATATTGTGATCCAATTTTAATTTTGGGGGTTAAAAAATTTCAATTGTGTTTTTAGTGCTATCTTTTTTTTTAGTTGTTGTACACTTGGGGGGGAACACTCTTGGATTCCCCTTTTTTTTTTTGGCCCCCCCCCCAAGTGTAGTAAATTTTTTTAAAAACCCTGAAGGTTGGAGTAGTGTTTATTGGGGGAAGGGATTTTTTTTTGTTTTTTTGTTTTGGGAAAAAATGGGGATTTAAAATTTTTCATTTCCAGTTTTTTAAAATTTGGGGTTTTAAGTGTGAATTAAGAAACCCCAAATTTTAAAAATTTTAAAACACACTTTAAAAAATCATTGTTTAATTGTGAAAAATTTTTTAATTTTTTAAAAAAGCTTTTTAAAACCCTTTTGGAATTGGGGTACTTAAAAACTCCTTTTTAAATTTTTAAAGGGGCGGGCCCTTTTCTTATGTGGGGAATTTGGGGGTTTTTTTGGGTTTTAGTTTTTGGGGGAAATGAAATGTGCCATGGTTTTTTGGGTTTCATTTGGTGTCAAAAACCTTTTTAAATTTTTGAAAAGGGGCTGTATACATTTGTTTTTGGGTTATTGTATGTGTTGCAAAAAACTTTGTGGTAGTGGGTGAAGCATTGAACCATAAGCTCCTTGTGTGGGAAAAATGAAAGCTAATTGAATTTAAATTTCCCAAATCAGGGGAATTTCCATAATTTGAAGAAGCTAGGGGAGGTGTGTTTTTTTGATTTTTTTTGGGGCGAAAATTTGGAAGTAAAAGGGTTTTAAAATTTTTTGATTTCATTGTGTGGGAAAATGGGGAATTTTTTTGAAAAAAAAATACATCCATTAAGTTGAGAATTATTGAGTGGGCATTGATTGTGTTCCTTTTTGAATTTGAAATTTTTTTTAACCATTTGTGGAAAGTTGCAAAAAGGGAAGGGGCTATTTGAAAAATTGCCAGTTGAAATGTGTGTAAGTTGGGGTTTTGGGGAAAAATTTGTGAAAAGGGGAAAAATGAACCAAAAAAAAGGTATGTGGTTTGCCTTGTGTTTTTAAAATCTAGGAAGATGGGTCCCTTTGGTTGGGTTTTAGTGTATTTATTAGCCCAAATTGTTGTTGGGGGGCATGTTTGGGTGGGGAAACCGTGAGTAAAAGGGGGGGAAAGGTGGGGTTTGTAAAGTTGTGTTTTTTTTATGTGTTAAAGGTCTACCCATTTTGAAGTAATTGGTGGGGGAAACCAAAGAAGGATGGGGAAAAATTTTGAGTAATAGAATTTAAAATTCAAACAAGTCATTAAAAATGTGAAAATAAATTAAAATAATTACTTAAACATTAGTAGTTTAATTTAAATTTTATCTACTTGAAAGTAGGGTTTTGTTAAAACTTTATTTATTTAACTTTATTAAAATAACCCAAAAATATTTCATTGTGCTTCAATTATTTCACATGACCTTTTCTTGAAGTAATAATAAACATTTCTTGTATTGGTTGATTTTGAGCATTGGGGGTGTATAGGGGGGTGTAAAAGGGGGTGTTGCCGTCGTGTGGGAAATGTATTTAGGTTTTTAAAATTAAATAAGCAAAAAAAAGTCAAAATGAGGGTTTTTTTGTTTTACTAACAATTGCATGGGGAAAATGATTTCCCTTTTTAAAACCTTGATGGGGGGCAAAGGGGAAAAAATTGTTCCCCTACTTCTTGTAGGGGATAAGGGAAAATTGTGCGTAATTTTTTATTGATTTGGGATTTTTCAATGTTGTTGGGTGCATCATTAGTATCGAAAATTGAAACTTGAAACTATCCCCCCATCCCCAAAACCCAAAACATTACATTGGTTGAATGACAGGGTGATCTTTTGGGGGCCCCAAAAGGGGTAGGGTACCCCTTTAGTATAGGGGGCAAATACTGTGATGAGGGTTTAACATGTTTTTCTTCCTATTTGGGACATCCCATTTATTAAAACCCGGGAGACCATGGTTTTAAGGGTAGGATGGTTTTACATGATTTGGGATAGAAATACTTAATGTTTTAAAAAAGATGGAAACGTATATATTGAAAACCTTTTTGTCCCATCAATGGTCAAAAAAGATGCAAAGATAGATAAAACAACCATCATAGTTTTTTTGAGGATCATAGTCACATGATCAAACTTTCCAAAAGGGGCCAAAATGTGCGAAGCAAGGTTTTCCAAAACCCTTAAAAAGGGTTTTTAAGGGGTCTAGTGCAATTTTTTTTAAGCCAAAAAAACCCTTTAACATAAAATTTTTCAAAACTGAATTTCCAACCCCTTTTTAGGTTTTTGATGATCATAAATTTAGACCAGAAAAACTACCAGGAGCCAGATTGTTTTAGGACGTTAGTTCACCTTTAGAGGGTTTATGGGGTTTGGGGCCAAACCATTGGGGGGCTATGGGGATCACCCAAAAAGATGAGTTAGAAAAAGGGGAACAAAACAAGGGAATGTTTTTAAAACGGGGGAGGTTTAGAGCAATGATCCTTTTTATGTGAGATGAATAATCCTTGAAAAAGGGGGAGAAAAAAAAATCACCTATTTGGTATTTAAAAAATTGGGATTTTTTAAAAGTACTTCTTTAGATGGGTTCTGGAGAAAACAAAATCTCTATTGCATTTGATTACCAAATTTGAGGGGCAAAACTTTTTTTAGGCCCAGGAGAGATGGAATCAAAAACCGACAAGACCCATCATTAGGCAAGAACTAAAGGAATTGAATTTTGGGGGAAGGGCCCCCTTTTTAAACGGGTCGCCGAAAATTTTTTTAATTAACCTCTTTTCTATTTTCTTATTTGTGTTTTCCACAGGGGCCCCTTTCATATTTTTTTAAGGGCAATGGGCAAACCCCTCAAACTCGTTGGGTTTTCCATGGACGGGCTACGCATGAGTTGGCCAGAATCTAAAAAGGGCATTAAAAACCCAAATTTATTTATTATTTTTCATTTTCGGAAATTTATGCTGTAATCATTTTGAAACACTTTTTTTTGATTTTTTAATTTTCTTTTTGGGACTAGCCCCCTTTAAAAAATTTGGCAAACTTTTTTTTTTGGGACCATTTTCTAACCCTAGGAGTACAAGTATAAAAATTTCTTAAAGTGGGTTTTTGAAGGGCCTTTTTTGCATATTTTAACACTAGCACTTCTTGTGTGAAAATTTAAAGGGTTCACCCAAATTTCTAATCCTCTTATAAATTTTAAACCCAAAAAATTGGGAATTGTGACAAGTGCAAAAGGGGGGAATTTGTGAGCATATCAAATTTCTTTCTTTGTTTTTTTTTTCATTTCTTCCTATGAGTCTTTTTGGGGGGGGTTTTGAAGTTTCTTAAACATATTTGTAAATTGATTTCATGAACTTTTGGGTTCTTTTAAAAATTGATTGTTTTTTTAGAAATTTAATTCAATATCCTTTTATTTTTGGGCCATCATGGAATTGAAGGAAGAGGGAAATCATGTTTTTTATCAATCCTTTTGATTTGGAATTCACGTTGGGTTTTCATTTTCGTGGGGGGGTCCTTGGTGAAGAAAAAAAATAGGGATTGCAAATTTCTTCATTTTTATCTTCATTTTCCATCCAAATTTCCAAAAGGGGGTTTTAAAGTGATTTTTGAACCGATTGGATCGGTTTTGTGATTGATTTGTGAAATTTTTTTCTTTAGTCATTTGATTGTGCTTGAACTTGGTTTTAGCCATCACCAAGATTAAGAAAGAAAAAAAAAAATTACCCTCATAAGAAAAGGGATAAAAAATGTACCCAAAGTTTAAAATATTCCCTTTTAAAATTTAAAATAAACTTTTAAAACCCAATTATGTAAAAAAAGGTTTAGTTTGGGAAAAATCTCCATAGAATGCCCAAAAAATTGGCTTTTTAGAACATGGCATGGATATTTTATGTTTAGGGGGCCCTCGGGCAACTTTTTTTTTGGAATATGTTTGATAAGGTTTTTGTCTTTGGGTAGAAACAAAAATAAAAGTTTTAAAAATTCCCAAGGACCCATAACCCCAATAAAAAATAGTTTTGATACATTATTTAAAAGAACTCAAACATGATCCCCTATAGAAAAAAAAAAAATCTATGCTATTTTTGTTCCATAATAGACATATTGGAAAATTGATGAGATCCATGATGGAGTCGATTTCGGAAGAAGGAATGGGGATCCCCCCTTTGAAGGCCGCAGGGAACCGATCAAAGAATTTTGGGGCGAAAGACTAAAAGGAAAAGCACTTAAGGGTTTAAAAAAGGAGTCCATGAAGCCAAAAAGGATTGAGAAATTCATGAAGTTGGAACTTTTTTGGAAAAACCCAGGGGAAAGCCCCTTTTGCCTTGAAACCAAGTCCCCCCAAAACAGGGGATAAAGAGGGCTGTATTTTTAAAGGGCAGGGCCGTGTAAAATTCCAAGTTTGCACAAAAAATCAACACGGAAAGACACAGGGCCCAAAACCCAGGGGCCATGTATGGATTTTCAAGAAAATCTACAGAAAGATACACGTCTAAAAACTAAAACGGCCGGTACTCTTAAAGGGCCCGGGCTAAAGGGCCCGCCGGCCTTCATTCCACGCCCCCCGGCCTTAAATTTTTTAAAACCCCTTTTTCCTTGTTCTGTTTTCAGGGTTTTTTACGAAAACTTATCTAATTTAGTGGGTTTTGGGGCTTTTAATTTTAAGCATTTTTAACCCCCCTAATAAAAAAGCTCTTAGGGTTAAAATTACAGAGAGGGAAAAAAAATACATCTTAGAACAAAAAAACATCTTTGAGAGGCTCCTCTTTTGGGTTCTTCAAGAATAATTTGAATTATGGGTTGGATTTCCATGCGTTAATCCCGATTTAAATAAATTCTTTCTTTCATCCCCGAGGGGTGGCGTTTTTCCTTTATCCCAAGGTTCTTGTCTCGTTTATAGACAAGGGGTCGCGGTTTCAATTTTAGGTTTTGGGCGTTTTTGGGGTTTAACAAAATTTCCAAACGTATTGGTTTTGGGGTTTTTGCCCCGGGTTTGGGGCGTGGTTTGTATCTTTTTTGGTATAAAGCTTAAGGGGTTTTTAAAACATCAGTTCGGTTTGAGGAAAGGGAAACAAAACCCTAACTCCAATCTTTCATACCCATTGTTTCATTCAATTTAGAAAATATTTTTTGTCTTTTGATAGTTTTGTATTACTAGTGGGTTGTTAAAAAAAAAAAAAAAAGAAGAGAAAAAAAAAAGAAAGAAAAAGGAAAAATTTTAAAAAAAAGGGCAAAAACAAGAAAAAAAAAAAATTTTAAAAATTAGAAAAAAATAGGGGAAAAATTTACAAACCCCTAGATTTTTTTTGTTTTTGAATTTCGGAAGGAATTGTTGTAGTTTGGGTTATTTCCCAAGGAATTGGAAGAGGAATTTGGGGCGGTTGATATCATCGTTTTTGTGAAAAAACCACTTTTGGACTGTGTGATATCATCATTTGAGCGAAACACGAAAGGGGAAGGTATCGTGAGGCTTAATTATAATTATATTTTTTTTTGTATTTAAATCTTTTCTGCAAAACAATGTCAAGACAAATTCCCTAAAAGGGGGAGGGGGGAAGGTTTTGATGCTGGGTTTAGAAATTGAGGATTTGAGGGGTGAGATGAAGAAGATTTTTCCCAAAAGGGGGAAAAGGAATAAATTCATGAGAGGGGTAAGTAAAGATTTAGAGCAACCCAAAAAAACGAAATTCCAAGGGCGTAAGAGGGGGTTTTCCCCTAGGAGAGTACCAAAAGGAAATGGGATAAATTTTGGATGAGGGACTTTGTGAGCCTTCTTTTGGGGATTTAAAAGGGGTTATAGGGGGTGGGAATAGAGGAACTGGGGATTGGGAAGATGAGGATTAGGAATAGAGAGGATAAATCAATTGATTTGTTTAAAGATGAAGTTCCTCCCCCCCAAAGGGAAAAAAGAATGATCCCGAGGCGTACTTGGGAGTGGGGAAAAAGGTGGGGCTGGTTTTGATTGTCACAACTATAGTGGGAGAAAAAAAGTAAAACTTTTTGCCAATTGTTTTTTCAATTATTTTGTGTGGGGGGGATCAACTAATGTTGAATGGGAAAGGGAAAGGGGCCCTCCCCACCTTTTGGGTTTTTGGGAAAAAGATAAAAAGAGTGATGAAAAAGGGCGGTTTGTGCCAAACTTTATTACTATCGTGAATTGCAAAACAAGTTCAAACTCTTAGGGGGGGAAACCAAAGTTAATGAGAATTTAAAGGGAGAGGGAAGTCAAAAAGATTAGGGCAAAATGTAAGGGGAAAGAGGGCAACTTTGGCTAGGTTTTTTGGCTGGGTTGAATAGAAAAACCCAAAAATTGGGGTTGAATTCCCAGCATTATGTAAAATTTGGGGATATGGTTAAAATGGTAAAAAAGGGTTTGGGAAACCCAGCAAAAAGGAGGAAAGGTGTAGAAATTTTGCACGGTTTCCACGGGGTCATGGTTCATCCATTTAGAAGCCCAACCCAAAAGGAAAAAAAGAAGAAAAGCCTTTTACCCCCCAAACCCAAAAAGGGGGAGCTAAAAAGGGGGTTCTACCCCTGGTAACCAAGGAAACCCCCAAATCTTCCTTCTTCTAGAAATGTGACTTTAGATTTTTTAAAATGCTAAAGTAGAGGAAAATTGCTAGCAATGTCCAAATGGGGTGTGATGTTTTTGCGGGATGTGGTGAGTTGAGACTGGGGGGGTTTGTGAAGAAGGGATAGGCCTCCTTAGAGGATGCTAGTGATGATGAGGACCGAAAATGGGAAGGCTAGGCGAAATGAAACAAGCTTTTTAAATTTCAGGGGAAGGAAGAAGGGAGTGCAAAGAGAGAATATATTTCATACTGATGTTAAACTAAGGGGGATCAATTTGTAGTTTCATCATTGTTGGGGGGAGTTGCAACCCAAGAATGAGTAAATTTTTTTTTGGGGTTGGGGGGAGGCGGGGCTAAAATTTTTTAAGGCACCCTAAATCCATTTTAAATTGCAATGGTTGAAAAAATTTGTGGAGAGACAAGGTTTAGTAACAAACATTTATTGGTTTCCCCCATGGTAGGTATGGGATGAGGTTGTTTTGTGTTTTATGCCAAAAGCAAACATTTTTTGTGTTGTTTGGGGGGCCGGGGGCAATTTGGGTTGGGGAAAGGTTTTCTTTATGGCCCTTTTTTAACAAAATATACGCTTCTTCAAACCCGGGGAAAAAGCTTTAAACTTAAACTGTTAACCCTAAGCAGGGATAAGGGGGAAATGTTGGGGCTTTCAAAAGTTTTTGCAGAAATTTAAGGGGGAGTGAAAAGCAGAGGGAAGTGGAGAGCAAAAGAAATGAGAAAAAAAGGAATAAAAAGTCAAATCAAAAGGAAAAAAAAGGGGAAGGCTGGAAAGATTTGAGGGGCCAAGTTGAAGGGGTCAATTTTTGGTGGTGATGAAAAGGGGGGGCAGCCTTGAAAAGGGAGTTTTTTGGCAAGAGGGAGTTAGTAAGGAAGCTTGTGATGGGGCACCTATGTTTTTTGCGGTTTTTTAAAGAAACATTTTTGACTACAAAGAATATCAACTCTTTGCCTATTTTGTTTGTCTCTTGTGCAGGACTTTGAAGATTTTTTGAGGGATTCCAAGGGATTACCACCTTTTGGGGGGTTTTGGGCACCAATTGACCTTTACCCGAAGCATCGATTCCAAACAACCCATTATAGAAAAATCCAGGAGACAAAGGAACTCCAAAGCATCGATGAATTAATGGAGAAGGGGTACTAAGAAAGTTCCATGTGCATTTCTTTGTATTTTGGGGCCTAAGAAGGATGGGGGATGGGAAAAATGTGTGTTGATGCCGCCTCAAAACATCACGGGAAAGTATCGCACCCATTTTCGCTTAGATGAATGTTAAGAAATTACATGGGCAATTTCTTTTTTAAAAAATTTATCTAAAAATGGATACACCAAAATTTGAAAAAGAAATGATGAATGGAAAAATTCATTTAAAACAAAAAATGGGATTGTATGAGTGGTTTGAATCCCTTTTGGGTTTAACAAAGCACCTATCTTTTTTTAGACTTAAGAACCATGTTTTGAGGGGCTTTTATTTTGGGAAAAATTTTTGGTTGTTATTTTGGGTGATTCCTCATTTACAGCAAGAGTTTGGGGAAGATCAATATTTCACTTTAGGGATGTTTTAGAAGTGGGTTTGAAAGGGGGCAATTATATGCTAACTCAGAAGTGCACTTTTTTTCACAACAAATTGTGTTTCTTTTTTTTTGTTAGTCACAAGGAAAACGGTTGAGAAGAAAAATTCTGCATCCAAAATGGCCTATCCAAAAAACCAATTAAGAAAAGTGGGGGTTTTCCCGGACACGAGCTTTTTCAAATTTTTGAAAGGATTTTTACACCATTGCAACACCACTTCGAGGTAATTAAGAAGAACGTGGGGTTTAGTGGGGAGAGCAAAAAGAGAAGGCCTTTTAAAACCCTTTAAAATTTAAACTACCAGGGGCCATTACTTTTTTTACCTAACTTTGCTAAAACTTTGAAATTGATGTGATTTCAGGATTAGGTATTGGAGCAGTGCTTATGCAGAGAGAAGACCGATTGCATTCTTTAGCGAGAAGCTAAGTGGGGCAACCTTGAACTACCCTACTTACGACAAGGAGTTATATGCATTGGTTCGAGCCCTGGAGACTTGGCAACACTACTTTGGCCAAAAGAGTTCGTGATCCACACTGATCATGAAAACTTGAAGTACTTGAAGGGGGAACACAAGCTGAACAAAGGCATGCTCGTTGGGGGGAGTCATTTGAAACATTTCCATATGTCATCCACTAAAGCAAGGTAAAGAGAAAGTCGTTGCTGATGCACTTTCTAGAAGGTAACTTTATTTCTACTCTTAGTTCTAGACTGCTTGGGTTTTTGAGCACTTAAAGGGAATTATTGTGTGACAAATTTTTGAGGATAGTGCTTGTGAGAAGAGTAGCAGGAAAATTTTTTAAAACATAAAGGGCTTTTTGGGGAAAAAAACAGCATTCCAAATTGTTCTTTAAGAGAATTATTGGGGGAGTCTCAGGAGGATTTAAAGGGGAATTTTGGAGTAGTTAAAACCTTAGGGGTTTGCGAACATTCATTGGCTCACTGAAAGAGATGTAAAGGGGTTTTTGTGAGCGATGTTCATTAACAAGCGAAATTTAGGTCCAACCCTAAAGGGGTTTTTAACCCACTCCCATTCCTCAAACCCTTGGGTAGTATTTCCATGGATTTTTTTTTGGTTTACCCAGGTCTAGACATGGCGGGTTTTCTATTTTTGTGTTTGGATAGTCCTAAAAGGACTTTTCCCCCTTGTCACAAAAGGATATTTTTGAATTTCCCAATTTTTCTTTAGGGAAGTTGTGGATTCATGTATGCGAACATTGTATCGATAGGATGCTAATTTTCTTAGCACTTTTGAAACCTTGGGCAAGTTAGGAAAAAGTTATTTTTTCTATATTTGGGCATCTAAGACTGATGGTCAAACTGAGGTATAAATCACTTTATTCCTTTTGTTGAGGGTGAATTAAAAGAAATTAAAAGTTGGGAGGATTGTTTCCGCATTTTGAATTTCCTAAACGTCGGGCATTCTGTATAATTTACTCCTTTTGAAATTGTTAAGGTTTTTAAATCCACAAACTCCTTTGGTTTTATCACCTTTCCTTTTTCTGAGTAGTTAATTGAGGGAAAAGAAGAAAGCGAATTTTTAAAAGATCCATGGAAAAAGGGAAGGGTAACTTTTACAAGAAAGAGCAGTAAAGTGAAACAAGCCCAAAAAGGGTCGACAAGCTTTTTGAACCAGAGATTTGGTTTGGGTTCCATGCGCAAAAAGCGGTTTTCCCCTCAGCGTTTCTAAACTACTTCCTAGAGGCGATGGACCATTTAAGTTCTTTAGCGAACAAGATAACATCAAGTGTTTTCCCGGGGATATCAAGTAAGTGCCACTTTAAATTTCTGATCTAAATCCTTTTTATGTGGTGATGATTTGAGGCAAATCCTTTTCAAGGGAGGAATGATGAGATCCATATGAGAGTCAATCGAAGAAGGAATGTGGATCCCCTTGAAGTCCGCGGGCCGATCAAAAGTGAGCAAACGATTTAAGGAACATTTAAAGGGGTTTATAAAGGATGCCATGAAACCGGGAAGGTTTGGGCAATATGAATTGGAAGGGGGTTGGGAAAAACCTGGAAGACCCTTGCTCTTTACAAGTCACACCGGACATGGATGAAAGGGCGTGTTTTTAAGGGCCCCCGTGTAGGAATCCAAAATGCAAGAAAAAAAAGGCAAGACCGGTTTGGCAGGCCGAAAAAAAATCCCAAAAGATACCGCTAAAGTACACACGTGTATCCTTAAAACGGGTTAAGGCCCCCGGCCCTTCATTCCCAAAGCCGCGGCCTTTATGTTTAAAACCCCGGGTTTCTTTTTCTGTTTTTTTGTTTTTACGCAACTTATCTAAGTTATGTCTTTTTGGGGTTTAAATGTTTCGCATTGAAACCTAATTAAGCTATGGTTAGTAAAGAGAAAAAAAAATCATCTTAAAAATTAAAAAACTTTTAGAGGCTCCTTCTTGGTTCTTTTTGAACTAATTTGACTTATAGTTTGATTTCTGTGGCGTTCTTCCCGATTTAAACAATGGGTCTTTCATCCCCGATGCGGGCTTCACATTATACCAAGGGCTTGGGCTCACTTTTAGGAAAAAGGGGCGCGGGTTTTCCCCTTTTTTGGTGTTTGGGCGTCTTTGGTAAAGAAATTTTTGAACGTATTGGATTGGGTTTCGTCCGGGTTTTGGCCCTTTTGGTTTGTGTCATAAATTTTTGACCCGTTTTTAAAAACTTTCATTCCTTTTAGGTAGGGGGAACATAATTTTTGGCTGAAGCCTTTGCTATCTTTAAAATAAACACTTCATTTATGAAAAAAAAAAAAAGTAGCTACAAATGTTCTTCAAAAATTTTTTGGGGGAAAATACAAGGGCCTATTCGTGGTTTTTGATGGGGAATTTTTTCCTTTTCTTTTAGAAAGTTCTCAAAACTCGGGTTTGAATATGAAACCAAAAACAAATCATATTTCACCTTATTTCTTTTTTCAATAAATGTTTTAGAAAAATTTTTCCCGGTATAATTTTTATTTCCCATGGGAGCCAAAAGAAATTAAAATTGTTTTATCACTATGGGGGTTTATCAATTATCATCCCAAAGGCTCCCCTAAAATTTTACATCAAATTTGGGTCATTGGGGTCTTTGGGGGATTTTTTATTATTTTGTATTTGTTAAAAAGTTTTTTGGACTATTTTTGTTTTAATCTTTTTTTTTGGGACACTTTTATTTTTTTTTGTAATTTTCTTTTTGGGGGCCCAAATTTCCCTAAATGTGGCCCTAGGGTTTTAATTTTTTGAACTTTTTAAAATAAATTGGGGGAAATAAAAAACTTGCAAAAGTAGGGTTTTAGGGGGAGAATTTTTTTGAATACACTTCCCCCTTTTTTCGTGAGAGAATTAGGGTTATTTCCTTAGTTAATTGCCTTATAAATTTCAACCCAAAGAATTGGAATTGTGGCGAGTGCAACAAGGAGAAATTTTAAAATAATATATTCCTTTTGTTTGTTTCCATTTCTCCTAGTGGTTGTATTGGGTTAGATTGTTTTTTCTTGAAATTTTGTTGATTTGTAACAAATTTTATTGCTTAATTGATTGGTTTTTTATATGGTTTTGAATTTTAATTTGCACCAAAAAAACCCATGAATAAATTTTTGGGAAAGTGGACCCCGGTCATTGTTTTTATTGTTGGTTTGGGTATTCGTAGGATTAAAGTTATTTATGATATAAATTGAGGATTTCATCTTTGTGATATTCATTACCTTGAACTATAGCACGAATCTTTTTTTTACATTTAGGGTTTAGCAACATTTTGCCCCAAATTTTGTTCTTTTTCCTTTAGGGATTTTTAAATTTGGGTTCATTCAGGTGCAAAACCCTTTTTTGGCACATCATTTTTTTTGGTATCAAAAGCTTGGGGTTTTTGGAAGGGATTTTTGGCATTTAAAATTCAAAATTTTGGGAAATTTTTTAATTGCACATTGATTTCTTTTTGTTTGTTGTGAAGTTGGTTTTGGGTTTTTTTGTTTTGGTGGGGGGTTTGTCTTTGGGGTTGCTTTTGGGTTGAACAGGGAGCAATTGTGAACCCTTTTATCATTTTGTTTTTTAAGGGGAAAAACTTGGGGGAAAAAGTAAAAAAAGGTTTTTTCCTAGTTTTTTGATTAGGAAAATTGGGAAAATTTATTTTTAATTTGGGTAAAAAAAAGTGTAACCTTTGTTGTTTCCGGTTTTGGGAGAAAAAATTTTACCATTTCCAGATTTGAAATTTGTGGGGAAAGGGAAATAAACTTTATATTTGAAATTCAAACCCTTTCTTTAATTTTAAAAGCAATTAAATTGGGAGAAGCATTGAAAAAGTGTTTTTTGGGAATTTGAATTTTTTTAAAAACCTTTTTGTGGAAAAGGGTTTGCATTAAATTTTAAAATTTTTTGTTCCCATTGCTTGGGTTTAGGTGCAAATTTGGGAGTTGTGTATGCCAAGGAAGTGTATTTCTTTGAAGTATTGTGTCTGTGTTGTATTGGGGGGGGTGTTGGGACCGTGGGTTTTATGTAAGTTTGTTTCCCTGTAAAAAGGGAAAAAATTGAGTTGTTAGGGGTTTTTTTTTGTGTGTTTTTTTAGAAAAGGGGCATTAGGGAAACCTGACTTGAAAAGGGGGATGTGGGGTAGAGTTTTGTTTGTAAAAATTTTGGAATTTTTTGTGCATTTTTTTTTGGGGGTTTTTTAATTTTTACATTGTAACCCCTGTTGGGTTTGGGGAAATTTGGGGTAGCCCCCTGACAAAGAAAGGGGTTGTGGGCGATGGGGTTTTTGGGGATTTTTTTTTTATTAAAGGGGTTGCAAAATTATGGTTAATTTTTAGTGTGAAAATTTAAAGGGAAGAAAAGGGAAGGTTAGTAGAGGAAAATTTAAAAAATTTATACAAATCTTTTTAAAGTGTAAAAGAAAATTAAACTAGTTATTTAAAAACCGGGGTTTTTAAAATTTAAATTTCTATATACTTGAAAGAAATTTGGGGGTTGTGTTCTTTTATTGAATTTTTTTGGGTACAAAATTTTTTCCCCTTCTTGCATTTGAACCCTCTTTGAGATGTGACTTTTTTATCATTGTAGTTCCCAAAAAACGGTAGATTGCTTTTCTTGATTAAAGTGTGCTAAAAATTTGGGGGGACTATTTTAAAAATTTCCCACACCCTTCAAACGAAGTGTAAAGGGGGGGTTTGGGCAATGGGGCCCAAATTTCCCCCCGGGTTGGGGGGGTCAGGGTCAAAATTTCCTGAGGAGGGACTTTGGAAAAAACAACTCTAGGTCTTTTTAACCTTATTTTCCCTACTAGGGCCCAACAAAAGGTTATAGGATGCTTTAACCATAACCACCAGTGGTGAACCGTTAGGCATTTCCTTTGGGGTAGCCCCACAAAACCCTTTAGAGAGAAAGGGTAGGGGGAGGGGAAAATCTGGGTAAAATAAATAAGGGAGATCGTTCCCCCTATAGGGAAGAAAGGGCAAAAATTTGGGGGCAAATCCTTCCCCGAATGGGAAATTTTTAGGCCCCCTCGGGGACTGGAATATGTAAGCAACAGATCCCTTTCTTAGGAAAAAAAAGGAATAAAATGATGTTTAAACTAGATTGGGAGGACAAGGTTAGGGCCTTTTCCCAAATTAAATAAATCGATGAAAAACACCCGAGCCCAAACGGGTTTCTATCGGGGTTTACGGCTATTTTCCTTATGGGGGAAAAACCCTTAAATTTTTCAATGGGGCAAGGGATGGGGAACTGAAAATTCAGAAAAAAGGGGTGAGGGCCCATTTTCACTCTTTCTTTTTATATAAATTGTGTTAATTATTATTGATTTTATAAAATCAAAAGGAAAATTTTGGACTTAATTTTTTATGGTGAAAAAATCGGGTTTAAAAAATGGGGGCCCAAGGATGCTAATTCAAGAAAATTTAGAAAATTCATCAAAAAACTTTTTTTCAAAGACAAGGTTTAAAACCCCCCGGGGGGGAATTTTCCAAGGGGCGTGTAATTAAAGTCACCCCGTGTATTTGGGTTTTTAAAAATCAAAAAGGGAAGATACACGGTTAAAGTAAAAACGGCCGTGTTTCAACAGGGTTTTGGGGCCCGGCCCCTGGGAAAACCCGTTTTACACACTGACAAGAAGTTGGGAAATGAGGACTTTAAACAAGAGAGACCCCTTGGGTACCCCTGGTGGCACCCGGGGAAAGAAACCGTGCTTAAGCCGTGGTGGAACTAGACGTGCCAAGGAAAAGACTTGTTGATTATGCACAGAGGATGCCGCCCCCTAGGATCTGGGCCGGGGTGAAAAACCCTTTGTACACAGGGGACAAGGATGAAAAACCTTTAGTTTCAGGCACAGGGGAAGGCAGGGTTGAAAATTAGGGGGGTTTGGACCCCCGTACTACAAATGGACAGGGCGTTGATACTAAATTATGCTTTGGGGAAAGGCCCCGGGCCCTTGGGACCCAGGGCCGTGTGGTAGGGCGTGCCGGGCAACGAAGATTCACTTCTCGAAACCCTTTTTTGGGGAAAAGGGGAAAGATTTTTTCGAATCTTCTAGCAAAAAAACCCACTGCCACCCTCTAACAATATAAATAAAACCCAACCCTTTGAGGGTGGGACAATTTTGGAAAATCTTTGGATCTTGAAAAACCCTTAAATTTCTTTCTTGGGGGCAGAGCAGGAAACCCGGGGTTCACTTTTTCTATTTTTTTAAATTTGGGGTTTTGGTAAATTGCCCGAGTAAAAACTATTTTTTCCTAGCCAAAGGGTCATAGAGGGTTAATTTTCCCCCAACAAATTTGTGAGGCCCCAATTGACTTGTTTTTTCAATTTTTCGTTTTGGGGATTTTATATCTTCTTATCTTTTTGTCATTATTACCCTTTTTTTGTTTGGGTATTTTAGAGCTTTTTACTAAATTTAGCAAGTTAATAATTTTTGTAAACCCTAGCACGTAAAAAACCCCGGAATTTTTTTGATTGTTTTAGTCTTAGGGGACACAATAACATGTTTGGTTAAAAAAGGGAATGTCAAATTAAATGTTTTTGGGGGTGGGGTTGACCCATTTTTAAAAATTGGTTTATTTAAAATTTAATTGGATGAATTGGTGGGTTCTCCCCAGTTTTTTAACTATTGGTAGTTTAAAAACCTAAGCGTTTGTTAGGATTTTTTAATCGATAAGAGAAAAAAATAAAGGGAGCTTCTCTTGTTTATGGGGGAATTTCAGAGAGATGGGTTTTTTTGTTAGAGCTTGTTAAAAACCATAACCATTTATCGCATAAGAATAGAAAACATTTTGCATCGATGATCAATTCCTAAATTAAACTATTTTGTTTCCCTTTGGGGGTAGGCTTTTTATCAATATACGTTTTCTATTATTTTGGCTTGGGGGGGGGGGGGGGGATTTTTTTTTTTTTATTTTGATTCATAAAAAAAAACCCCCCCTCTTTTTCTTTTAAATTTTTTTTCCCCTTTAAATTAAAAAATATTTTTAAACCCAACCCCGTGGATTCGACCCAAAACTCACCACTAATGCAAATCATTTTTTAATTGCCCTAGGAGTGGGTTTTTTTTTTTGGGTTGGATTGGGCACCATAAAATTTTTGGCCCGTTTTCCCGGGGGATTGGGTAAAAATTTTAAATTTCCCTTTTCCCTTGTATGACTCTTTCTTCTGGGGACGGTAAAACCTAATTTTAAAACCCGGAGATTAAAAGGACTCTAAAGGGCTGCGAAAAGAAGCTAGATCCCCCCCAGACCAAAACCTTAAAATGGACTTGCGGGTTTCATCCCTTGTTTTTTTAAAAAAAGGGGAACGACAGGGGCAAATCTCGAGGGGAAAAACTTAAAGGGGGTTTTGGGTTTTGCCCCCGGATGTGACTAAAACAAAATTTTGTATTACTATCCCGAACTAGTTTGTGGAATTGAATTAAAATATGGGTTGATATAGCTCCCTACATTCTGTCTTGAGAAAAAAAGATCCTCAAAAAGCATTTGAAAGAGTTTCATAAAAGTGTGTCCAAAGTATGAGGCCGAAAGGAAAAACCGAATAAAATCAAAAACGTGTTTTTCCCATTTTTTTTAAGTACAAAAGCTAAAGATTGGTTCTTTATTTGCCCCCATTCGAAAAACCAAATTGGACTTATGGTCAGACTTTTTTGGGGAAAATATTTTTCCCCCGCCCTGAGCCGCGGGTATAAAAAAGGAAAATTTGTGGTATAAAACAGGGGGACACCGAAAACCTTTTCATGAGTTTTTGGGAAAGGGTTTCAAGCAACTTTGGGAAAAAGGCAAACCCATAACATGGGTATTGAACAACCCTCTCCAATATTTATAAAGGGCTTCTTTTCTGAGGGAAAAGAAAGATGAGGGAAACGCTTTTAAGTGGGGCCCAAAGTAAACAAAACCCGGGCCCAAGCTGGGGAATTGATTTCCTTTTTGGGCTGCTAATTCGCAAAAATTTTGGGAAATAGGAAATGTTTAATCTTAAAGGGGAAGGAAAATGGGTAATTTTGTCAAACCCTTGAAAAATCAAATTTCAGCCCTTACCTCCCTTGTGCAGCAGCTAGCTTTTGGGAAATCCCCCAACAGGTAAATTTTGGGGTTTTTTGTGCTGCTCCTTTTCATCCGACCGAATGTCCCCCCACATTGCAATGAAAACCCATAACACGCCAATGCTGTGGGCGGTTTTCCCGGATAACCAAAAAGGGAAGTATGCCCCCTACTCGAAAAATTTAAAATCCTGGTTGGGGGGTTCACCTAACTTCCAAATAGGGAAAAAACCCACAAAAATTCCCAAACCAATTTCCCTAAAGTCATCACCCCAAGTACCCCAAGCCCCTTTCCACTTCAGGAAAGTCTCTTGAGGCTTGTTAAGTCTCTCCTTTTTAATCCCAAAAAAATTTCAGGGGAAAAAAAGAAAAGAAATTAAAAAACATGGAGAATCGGGTAAAAAAACTTGTTTCTGCTGTCAATAGGTTAAAAACTCAAGGAATTTCCCTTTCCCTCAAACTATTAAAAACCCAAAGAAAAGCGTTAATGCAATTCCTTGAGAAGGGGAAACAGAATTGCGGGATAAATAAAAAAAAGACTTTCCGTCAAATTTTGGGGGGAGCCCAAAAAAGAGATTTCAAATTTCCGAGCCAGCGGGGAAACCCCAAAATTAGCAAGTCTCTAGTTGAGCCATAAAAGGTTTCACTTTTTGATACCACCTTTTTCCCCTCCAGTTTGGGCGAAATAAAAGAAGAAGCGAAAGAAAAGAGTTTCCCTGAAATTTTTTTCCCCAAGTCGAGAAAAAATTTTCCCTTTTGCTTGATGAAATTTAAAAGCAAATACCGGTTTATGCAAATTTCTAAAAGGGATTTTATGCACAAAAAAAAAGGGAAGCTAAAAGGCAAGAAAAGTTTTAGGGAGTGAAAATGTTTCAGCTTTTTTTCAAAAAAGTTTCCCCAAAATTTAAAGGGATCCAGGTAGGGTTACTTTTCCCTTGCAAAATAGGTAATTTTGGTTTTTCGCAAAAAGCATGTGGGATTTAGGATTTTTCATCAATGTCATCCCCTTTGTTTTTTAAAAAATTTTTAAATGGGGGCCCCTTAAAGGGAAAACCGAGTGTCATTGTTCAACTTCTGAAAAGGTCCAATTTTTATCCTGGGGGGTTTTTTTTAGAGGATTTTTAGTTCAAGTCAATTTTTTTGGTCTTTCCTGCTGTTTTTTATGTCTTGACATGGACGATAGTGATTCTCTTACTCATACTGATAATTAGGGCAAACCATTCCTTAAGACTTCTAAAACGAAAATTTGATGTAAATGATGGCACCCTCACTTTGGAATTTGATGGTGAAGTGATTAAATTTTAACATTTATGATGCCATGAAACATTTTTAAAAAGATATTTCCCCTGTTTTTTTTTGCGGTTTTTATTAATCATCCCCCACAGGGACCCAAGCTGGAATTAAAATTTCCCTTTTCCCAACATCCCCGCCCGGAAAGTCCCCGCCCAAAAATGTTAAAGAAAGGCGCTTCTGGGGGGCAAACCCTGTCAAAAAAAAAAAAAATATTTCCCTTTTTGCTTTGTTTTTCTTTAGTTTTTTTTGTTTTTGTTTAGTTTGTTTTGATTTTAGTGTGGGTTTTTAACTCTTTGGGGTCAGCTGCACAAGGATTTGCATCATTAGATGCACTTTCCAAAGGGTTAAGGGGGAAAAACCCCAAAACTGGGAAGTACCATATTTCCTTTTTTCTTATTTCTAATGTTCCTTGGTTGTTTAATTCCTTTTTTTAATTTTTGCTAAATTAGGAACAGTGAGGTTTCGTTCAACTAATTGTGGGGAGAGGATAATAAATTTTTAAAAAGAATAAGAACTAACTTATTCTCTGTTTTTTTGTCCCCTTTAACAATTTTTAAACTAGAAAATTTTTTTAAAAAAAATTCCCTGAAAAAAGAGATTGTAATTTAAAAGTTGTAATAAACCCCTACAAATGTGAAATTGGGCTTGTTCAAAAAGTTTTACTCCCCCCAATGCGTGATTAGAAAACATGGTTTAAAAATTTAAGTAGTGAAATCTTTAAGAAACAAATTTACCTTGTATTTTGCTTTAAAATTGGGAAAGGTAAGAGAAGTTGGTCCCTAAGTGAAAAATAAACAAGTTTACTTCTAGGTTATAAATTTCTACTGTATACTCTTTGAAGTTTTTTTGTAAAGCAATCATAACACTTAGTTTAAAAAAAAAAAAAAAATAAAAAATAAAAAAAAAAAAAAAAAATTTAAGCAAGCCATTACTCCAATGATTCAACTAATTTATTAAAAGTATTCAAAATTAATGTTTGGGGAGGAAGAGTCCCTAGGGGTATCTCAAAAACCCGGGCAAATTGAGTGATGAGCTTTGGTTTTTCCCCTCAATGAACTCACTATTCATAAGGGCAAAAAGGAAAAAAATTCATGAAAAGAAACGGGCCCAAAAAACCCGTCAAAAAAGATGCTTTAAAAAAAATCAAAAAACATGAATTTTAACATTCATTGAAAAAAAACAAAAGATGATAAAAAAAGGGGAATATCTAGCAAAGAGCTTTTACCAATGCTTTTTTTACTTTATTTCTGCAAGGATTAAAATGCTTGAAAATATCCAAGAAGTTTTAAATTTGGGGTTTTTTTCCCAGTGGTTTTAAAATTTACTTTTGGAATAAAAAAATTTTTTTGCTAAACATGAGGGGTTAAAGTTTTTTTTGGGTTTTGATTTGCTATTTTAAAATTTTTTCCTGGTAAAAAAGTCATAGGAAACTAGTTTGGTTGAAGTAATAGGCATTAAAAAATCCCAAATCATGAATTTCAAATGAATAGATGGGTTGGAATTTGAAAAGAAAATTTTTATAATCTATGATAGATTTCTCAATTTTATTTGAGGGAATTGCTTAAGGGGCAACAGAAGAAAATTTAAATGTGGGGGAAATTTTATTTGAGCCATTTTATACTCAAACTTTAAAGATAAATTGTGTTTTAAAAATTATTGATTTTATAGAAACAATTTAAAGGGAAAAGGTACTTAATTCTATTTTGGTGATAAAATTTGGTTAAAAAAAGGGGTCAAGGGTTTCAATTCAAGTAAATTAGAGAAGTCATCTACAAATTGGGTTTAAAAACAAGGATTTACAAAAACCCCCAGAGGGAAGTTTTTGGGGTGTAATTGAAGTAAAAAGGCCGTTGTTTCTTGGTTTTGAATCAACGGGAAAAAACACGGTTAAATACACGCCCCTGTATCGGAAAACACGGTTTTTAGGCCGGCCAAAAACGCAAAAAAAAAAAAGTTACACACTGGACAAAAGGGGGAAATTTAGGGCTTTCAATGAGAGAGACACGGCTTGGGGGACGGCCGTGGGGGGAGTCGTGGGAGAAACCCCTGCTTAAGCCCTGGGGAAACTAGAATGTAAGGGAAAAATACTTGTTGATTTTGCACCCGAGGGGACACGGCCTAGGATCTTGGTGGTTTTTCCCTGGTTTTACACTGGACAAGGATAAACTTGTGATCAGCATAGGGAAAAGGGACGGTTAAAATTAGCCGTGGGGGGAGCCGTGCTACCCCCCCAACTGGACAAAGGAAGGGTGATAGGAAAATTAAAGCCAGAGGAAGGCCGACTGGAAACCCCCGGCCGTGTGGGGAGGGGCGTTTCCGGCAGACGAAGATTTCCCCTTCTCGAAATCTACTTGGAAAAGGGAAAGATATTTTCTATCTTTTCAGAAAAAAACACTTTTCCATCCCCAAAAAAAATAAAAAAAGAAAACCCAAACCCCAGGGGGGGGACCCAAATTTGGGAAACTTTGGATCTTGAAGAACCCTTGGGTCATCTTGGAGGGAGAGCAGGCAACCGGGGTTCCCATGGTTTTTTTTACTTTTTAAATTTTTGTTTTTTTTGAAAAGAACTTTAGTTGCTAAAATACTTTTCTAACCCAAAGGGGCATAGATGTTTAATTTTTCCCCAATTGTGAGGTCTAAATTTACTTTATTTATTTTCCCCATTCTTTTGCTTTTGGGTTTATTATCTTTTTTATCGTTTTTTTCATTATTATCTTTGTTGAATTTGGATGAATAGAAACCTTTTTCTTTTCTCAATTAGCAAGTTAATAATTTTTCAACTAGCACGTTTAAAACCGTAATTGTTTATTTTCTTTGTCTTTGGAAAGCAATAACTTTTTTGGTTATAAAAGAGATGATCGAATTTTAATTATGGAGGTGTTTGATCATGTTTTTAAAAGGGTTTTCTTTTAAAAACCCGGGATGAATTGGTGGGCTCTCTAGATTTTAAGCTATTGGTAGAATTAAAACCCAACGCTTTTCTATGAATTTTCTAATCCCATAAGAAAAAATTTAAACAAAGAGCTTCTCTTGATTATCGAGGGAAAAATAAAGGGGGATAGGTTTTTAGAGCTTGTTAAAAAACCTAACCAGTTTTCTAGACATAAGAATTGAAAAAAATTTTCATCGATGATCAATTCCTGAATTAAAAAATATTTGATTCCTTTGGCTTGGCTTTTAAACAATATACGATTTCTTATCTTGCTTCGACTTTATTTTTTTATTTAAAAACAAAACCCCCCTCCCTTTTCTTTTTTCTTTTTGCCCTTTTTAATAAAATATCTTTAAAACCCAAACCCTTGGTGGGGTTCGACCCTACTCACCACTAATGCAAATCCTATAATTGCTGGGAGTGGGTTTTAAATTTTTTTTTGGGTTTCACACCCATTTAAATTTTGGCCCCCGTTCCGGGGGGTTTGGTTTTCAAATTTTAAATTTTATTTTTGTATAAATCTTTTTCTCAGACAGGTGACTAACTTATAATCCGGAGATTGAGAAAACTCTAAAAGTGGCGCGCAAAAAAGCTGGGTCATCCCCCCAACCCAAAAATTAAAATGCTTGTCTTTGGGTTGAAATCTGAGATAGCTTGATCCCTTTGGGCTCCATTTAGACACTTGATGAAGTTTTTTCAAATTGGCCCCTTTAAAAAGAAAAGGCAAAGGAAAGTTCCCAAATTTTTGTAGGCTTTGGAGCATTGGCCCAGTACTTACCAGGCCCCTGGGAGTGGAAAGGTCGATCAAAGGGACAAAAAGGGAATTTGGGAGACAAGAGAGCAATGGACAAAATACCCCTTTGCATGCTAGAGAAAATATACCCTCTAGGGAAAGGGGAAAAGGGGGTAATACACCAGGTGAGGTAATTCTTTCCAAAATTTACTTATGGGGAAAAAATGGGGCCCCAAAATTTAAAACCTTTTTAAATGCATTTGGGGTTTTTGGGGATTGGTTTTGCATAATGTCCAAAAAAAAAGGGGGGATGACTGTTTTTTTGAAGGGGTGGGAGAAGAGTTAGGGTTTAGGGGGAATAGGCCCAGCCCACGATTTTTTTGTAGCATTGCGGAAATACTAAGATTTAGGGCAGCAGAAACACAAGGGGGGCGTTTTCAGGTGAAAAAGTTTCTACCCATTAAGGGATTAAAGCAGGACCTAACCTTTTCTCCTGTGCTAGAGACATTTTAGGAGAGAACAAAACCCACCCCTTTCTTACAGGTCAGGGGTAACCTTTGGGGGTGCTCCTCCTTTTTTGAAAGGGGTGTTGCACGAATGTTTATTTGCTCCCACAGTAGAAAATTACAATTATCATTTGTTCTTTCCAACCATATAACTTGCTTTGGGGTTGGACAATGGGGCAGAATGAAAATGTTTTACCAAAGGGGCGAAGGTGCCTTGAGTTTAGGCAGAAGTATAAATGATGAGGAAAATTGTGACATGACCCCTATGTGTGCTTTCCCCATTCACTTTTGGGGGTAGGCTTTGGATGAGGGGAAAAATTTCCCCAAAAAAACCATCGCCCCTTTAAAAACTCGTTTTGGATGATGACCAAATCACTCATATTTTACTTTTCATTTTTTTTTAAACTAATAAAAATTTGAAAATAACTTACAGGTACAATAATAAAATTTTTCATGGGATGCAATTGTCTTCCCTTTTTTTAAAGGACAAAGAGACATTTTCAGATTTACAATCAAAGACTCGTTTCGATTTTTTCCATTCGAAGCTTTTGGGTCAGAAGGGCTTATGATATTTTTGGGACTTTGTAATTTTTTCTATTTGGGCTTTTTTTATGTTTTTATTTTTTTTTTGGGGACACTTTCCCTTTTTTTGTAAATTTCCAGGGGGGGCCAGCCACCCCTTTAAAATGGGAAACTTTTTTATTTTTTACTATTTTTCTAACCCCCAAAAGGGTTAGCAAGTATAAAATACTTGGGTTTTTAGTAGGGTTTTGAAAGGGGGCCCTTTTTGGGAAAAATTTTAAAAAAACACTTTACTGTGGAATTAGGGTTTTTTCCTAGTTCAATTTTTCTTTTCAATTTTAATCCCAAAAAATTGAATTAGGCAGTGTAGCAAGGGGGGGGGAAATTGTGAGTCCCTATCAATTCCTTCTTTGTTAAAATTTTTTTCATCTTATGATCTTTTTAGGGTTGGGAAATTTAAAAATTTCTTAGTCAGATTTTTGGGTTGCATTTGTGGGTCCCAAATTTTCCCTTTTTTAAGGTTGATTACTTTAGTCTTAATTTTTTTTCTCATTGGGGGGCGTAAAAAAATTTTTGCTTTGTTTAAAAGGGGTATATCAAAGGTTTTTTTGGGGCTTTTCTTTTTCATATTTTTACGTGGGGAAATTTACTTTTATTTTTATTGTTATTTAGTGAAGTTTATCCCTTATTTGATGTTGAATTGGGATCTTTGGAAAACCCTTTGATTGCATCAAATTTCCATTAGGGTTCAGGGGAAATTCCATTTCTATTGGGCCGATTTTTTTGTGGTTGAGGATTGTTTTCTTTTATTTAATTTTATTGT